>JANQDE010000935.1:0-11271 GCA_037157785.1 Cephalotes varians | reverse complement strand
ATAACCCTAACTCTCTCACTAGATCATTCAGTTCTTTCTGATCGAATTCTCCTTTCTCCTTAGTTTGTTGCTTTGTTGGTACATATTCATCATCGCTTTCGTCCGTTTCTTCTAATTCTAATTCGCTAAGTAATGAAGAAATGTCACTTTCTTGATCTTCCTCTGTTTTATTTGTTGGAACCATAAATTGCTTTTTCACGCTAGAGACCTTTGCATATTCAATCTTATGAATATTTGATGAGTTAAAACCATGTGTTTTTGTCATACAAAAATAACAATCCTCTATACTTTGTGGTTCAGTCTAAACCATAGGCCTTACAAATTTTAATGGAGTATTATTCTTCTTGTATCGATTGAACATAAGCCTACAACCATTGCATATTAACTATGGTAGCCAATATTGCTTATCGTCAATAACTGTGGAACCAAAACATTCTTCATACACTAATTTTAAATCAGTGAATTTTCGAAGATTCGTCTTTTTCATATTGTATTCCCCGCAAATGTAACAGAAGGAACTCGATTTACCATTACAATTATGTGGACTGAGTGTTGACTCCTCTATACAAGGAATCTGTTTGGGTTTTAGATTTTGATGAGCCATGGATTTTTTAAGAAACCCGTTAGGGTTCCTGTTCCGATCGCAGGTGAGTCCACCGTCCTAGGTGTGATAATCCTCATACCTCCCTAGGTCTAAGTATGAGGGCATTCCGACTTTGACGAGGACAAAGTCAACTCGTTGACGGACACACTACGGCATTATTCTCACACCCTAACGCCCCCCTGCAGGGCAGCGCGCCTTCGCTGGCTTCGTTACTTCAGAGAATTTGAAAATGGATCATTCTACACATCCTCAATTGAGGCAGTTGTCACCATCTCCAGCATTCTCTGAGATAGCAGGTATTGTACGGGAACGCGGATGCGCACTCACACATATTTACAAAAAAAGATGTACGCAAACGTACACAGACGTATACAAAAATGCGTGTATGCTTGAAAGAGCCAACGCAAGGCTGTACATATATTTCCATTAAGAAATCTCAATAATTCACTCACAGCACAGTGAGGACGATTGTGAGCCCGCTTGCTCGCCCAAACCCATCGCCGATACTCGGGTTCTGAATCCCTGCATCGTAACCGATTTCTGTGTGCCTACCATGACGGCAAAGTAAAGTCTTCATATCTGCCGAATTTATCTCTGAGGTACGCCGATTTACTTGCAGTTTTTATGATTTTAGTGGTAGCCATCTGGTGGTTGACTACCAAACTTACACTTGGAAAACTTCCCGAGTAGTAATTTAACTTATTTCCTATGATGAAAAGAAAAAGTACTGTAGATAGAAAGAAGAGAAAGCTGATGAATGGAGACTATTTATAGATTCTTCTGAGCGAAGTTTGAAGGCCGTATTATTACATAACACCAATATATATTCACCAATACCCATAGCACATTCTGTAACCCTGAAAGAAGAGTACAAGAATATTGCAATGGTACTGAATAAGATAGAGTACGGTAAACACAATTGGCTAATTTGTGGAGATCTTAAAATCCTCTCTATGATTTTAGGTCAACAATCAGGCTTCACAAAGTTTCCATGTTTTCTATGCTTATGGGATAGCAGAGACCGTGAGAGCCATTATGTGAAAACTGACTGGCCTGCCAGACAAACATTTGAGCCTGGTAAGAAAAACATCATTAACAAACAATTAGTAGAGCCATCGAAGGTTTTGCTTCCTCCTCTCCATATTAAACTTGGTTTGATGAAACAATTTGTGAAAGCGTTGAATAAAGAAGGTGAATGTTTCGAGTACTTGGAAATGAAATTTCTGCGAATTTAGCGGTCGCTAAATTGGAAGAAGGTATATTTAACGGACCACAAATCCGTACATTGTTGAAAGATGAAGCATTTGTTGGTGCGATGAACAATGAAGAAAAAGCAGTATGGATTAGCTTCGTAAATGTAGTGGAAAACTTTTTAGGTAATCACAGGAGCGAGAACTACAAGAAGTTAGTTGATGATTTACTTCATAATTACAGACAATTGGGTTGCCTGATGAATTACAAGCTACACTTTCTTCATTCGCACTTAGATTACTTTCCATTGAATCTTGGAGATTATAGTGAAGAACAAGGGGAACGGTTTCATCAAGATATCAAAGAAATGCAACGACGATACCAAGGTCGATGGGATATAAATATGATGGCAGATTTTTGTTGGATGTTGAAAAGAGAAAGTACTGTGAATGGAAAGAAGAGAAAGCGAAATCCACTACACAGATCATTTGAAGACAAAAGAGTGAGAAAAAGCAAAAGATCATAAGTTTTGTGGCTGTTTGTCTTGATATGTTATGATACAACAACAAAAAAATTGAAATACATATGTGAACGTAAAATTTTCCGTTCTTTCAAAATCTGCAGTCAAAAATTCATTTTAAGCAAAATTAACACATTTGACCTTGAACTGACCTTGATCTGAACCTTGTCGRACCAAACGRACTACGGATTCGAATTCAGCGACCCCAAAAATWTAGACATACACATTGTTCTTTTACGCATGTGATTTTTTCGCAATTTGACCTTGAAATGACTTTAAACTTGACGTGATACGGTCAAACCGATTTCAGATTCGGATTCAGCGGGAAAAATTACTTAGGAATACAATGGTTTCTTTTATGGACATTAAACTTCACTTTTTTTTGTGGGCCTGTGTTATTATGTAATATAACCCAGCAAACACACATGTTATGTAACAGTTACATTGTTGAGTAGGAAATTACAACTAACATATATGTTACATGTAACATTGTGCTGGAAATTATGTAATATAATTATAATTTACTATTTGTTGAATAATATATATATATACCAGAAAGAAACCTGAGAGCGGCAAAGCCGGTCTTTTTCGTGAAATGGTCGAAATCCGTCGTACACTACCGCCAGTACATCCACTTCTCGAATGGAACTACGTAGCACGTTCACTTTGCGACACTGTCGATAAAATCGGCGAGTCAGAAGTGAATGTGGCGCGAGTCTGTGCTAAATCCACAAATGAATGTGGTTCGTGTCCGTGCTAAATTCACAAATAGATGTGGTGCGTGTCCGCTAAATTCATTAAACTACTCAGTCAAAAAGATCTAAATTGTTTCTATATACTGTTAAATACATATTACTGTTAAATAAATTTTTTTTCGGGAAAAAATTCTACATATTTTGTATAAATTAAAGAATAAAAAAAATTATATAATTGCATTTTATATATTTCTTCTACAGTTCTATCGTATTTACATTTTATGTATCATTGTTGAAAACGTAATAAAAAAATGTTTCAAAATGCTCGTGATTACTGTATAAAAGAAACAATGGTTAATTTGATAATTTGATAATCTGTTTTAACACAATTTCCAAAATTTTACATACATATTTATTGCTAAAAAATAAAGAGATTTATATTGTATGATAAATATAAGTATCAAATAAATAGATATTTATTGACATTAATTAAAACAATCACGTGTGTCATGATTATTAATTTTATATATATATATAATTTTAATATTATAATTATTAATTTAACAAATTATAGCATACTAGTCAGAGACCATAGTATGTACCTCTATGTCTGTCCTTTTGTTCCTTTTACTATACCATAAGCATTTTCGGTGAAACTTATATCTGTATTTTTATCTTCCCGGAGTTTATCCGACATGAATGTGTGTTTAATAATATAATCGTTCTTTTTAGAAAAGATTGATTTTATTGATACTCTATACAATTATTTCTCATGAACAAATAAGCATAATATAAATAGACGTTTCAGGTTTTCGATAGAAATTGCCCAGATAATTTTTCTTTCTCTCTTATCAATACAAAATCCATTTAAATGAATTCGCTTTGTATTAATGGTAACTGCAATTCACATGTTATTAGACATAACTGCTTACATTTCGATAGTACTTGACATGTTCACTGCCACGTGATACACGTCGTTTAATATATGAATAATGTCCTTGTTTTTTGAGAACGTCCAATCATTTAAATATAAATGACAAACATAAATGACAATTCGTCATTGAATGTTTCGAGAAAAAAATAAAAGAAAAGTCAAGAATTAGACTTTTTGAAATTTAAAACAAATAATATTCATATATGAATGACATGGCAGCCAACACATTAAAAACGCACGTAAAATAATTCTATTAAATTCAACAAATCAAAACGTTAACGAAACGCAGCACCAACGATATAATGCATTAGAAAATCGAAGAAAATAACTAAGTAATTACATACAGAAAATATTTATATAATTCTCTTATTTTATAATTTAGTCATAATGAACATTAGAGAAATAAACTTTTAACTTATTTTTTTATTTCGTAAACTGAAAAGTGATATATTTTTCAAAATTATTATATCTTATCTAAGAAAACTGTTTCACAGAAATTTATTTTATCATACGAGTGTTTCCCAATTATCTTGCAATATAAACACCATAAAGCGATATTTTTTGCGAAAAATATTTATATATGCAAAGTCTTCCATCAAGTTTAACAGAATTTAATGAGTGGAATTCCACATAATTATGCTTGAACGAATGTTGAAATAGTTTTTAGTGTTGTAATAGTTTCTAAATAATAAACACACATAAGTTTATATATTTAAAATTCATGAGTTATTACATTTCTGAGGAATATAGCAACAATTCATGTCATTGTTATATTCTCTTCAACACAAAATAAAAAAGTTCATGAAAATATTTGTTTATTATTGCAAAATTATTGCATCCTCAACATAGCGC
The DNA here is from genome assembly GCA_037157785.1 of Cephalotes varians. Lineage (NCBI taxonomy): Eukaryota > Metazoa > Arthropoda > Insecta > Hymenoptera > Formicidae > Cephalotes > Cephalotes varians. Next base: position 6,475 of record JANQDE010000935.1, on the reverse strand, counting down.
TCGAACGTGATTATCTTCTATTATTTATTAAATTATTTTAAATTTAACGGACGCTTGTACATTTTATATAGATATATAATCTATAACATATACATATTTTAAACATATATATGATGCAATATGTTAAAATGACGGACAGATCACCTGCTGTCGTCACTGTAAAAAAGTTTCTTTGAAATTTTTGCAAAAAAAAAAAAAATATTAAAATTTACGTAATAACTTAATGCGTTTCTTGTATATAACGAGTTTAATCCGAGAAATGTGAATCAATATAGAGATATCGCTATCGATGTCTATTTTTGATATTTAACACCCAGAAAGATGAAAATCACAAACTGCAGTGAATTTGTTATCATTAATGATAAACCTAATCTCGAGAGTGTTATACTCGACAACGAAGATTACCGTTTGATTGATTCCGTTATTTGTTATTTGTGATATGATAAAATGTATATTATATTGATTTGTATTTAAGATGCTTTTATTAAAAATTACAACTTAATCTTAGTAATCGTAGTAGTCGTCGTCGTCGTCATCGTCATAAGTAGTATAGCTATATAGTAATATAGGAGAGTTCTGAACCACTATGTGTTAGTGAGTGGTGTATGTGTGAGTGACGTCACGCGGGGAGGGGGAATCCATTTAATTACGTAATTAATTCAGATAATCAATATAATAAAAACTCTATTAATTAAATAATAACAATTACTTTAGATAATGAAACAAATTAAAATTCTATTAATTTATAACCTTGATTAGATAAAAAATGCCGCCGTGTTTTCTTTCTCTATACCTACGATCTTCTCTCTCTCTCTATACCTACCATCTTCTCCTTCTCTCTACAGGGTGACCCATTTTAACTTAGACAGCTAAATAACTCGAAACATCGCGATTAAATAAAAAAATGTTTAAAACAAAAATTGTTGGATATGAAGGGGCTGATTGACCTTGATAATGACCTTGACCTTCATTTTCAAGGTTATTTGAAAGTCTACTTTCAATTTTCAAATAGAAACCCATATTTTTGATCCCGGATTTTGAAAGAGCGCAAAATTTTACGTTCAGATGAACTTTCATGTTGTGGGTCAAAGTTGATCATAGAGGTCATTTCAAAGACAAATTCCTAATAAAATTGTATGCTACATATGTATTTTCTTGTTGTGATTCTTTAGATATTAGCATACCTTTTTTTTTTTTTGGTCTCGCTGGGGAAATGCAGTTACGCATCCCCCGCCCTGACCGAGGAGTCAGTTGGATGGCGGGGGGATGTCGTACTCGCCCTATTTAACGGGCCCTACCCACTAAAACCCCAGCGGGTGTCTTAACTCTGGCGTTAGTTGGGGGCAATCCGGGATCTGAGGCCAAACGGCATTACTCACCGGATTGCCCCCGCTGTCCTAACCATGGTCCTACTCGGATAGCATGCTACGCGAACTGTCTAAGTGGCCAACTCCGGCGGTCCGCCTAGGTCTGGAAGACCGCATACGGGGCCGGCCACATATGCGGGGAAACGAGTACACCAAGTTCGCTACCCCGCGCCCAATCTAACGCGCCCAATCTTTGACGGTGGGCGGGACCCGGGCTCGAGTCATCGCTCGACCCCGAGTCCCTCGCGGGGGGGAGGCCGGGGCTAGCCACGAATATTCGGCCCCAGCCTCCCCCTCCACCTCCCTCGTCCCATCTCGTCCCCCCCCACCCGAACTTGTGAGTGAGGAGGGGCGTGGCGGGTCGGGAGCCTCCCAAGAGGGGAGACTCCCGTCCCGCTCGAAGCAGGGGGCAAGGGCGGCAGGGCAGAGCTTACCCTCACTCAGTGCCCCACGGCCCCCGCCAGCCTACCTCTTCTTCTTCTTTTTCCCCTTCCCGCCCTTCTCTGGCGGGGCGGGAAGGGGGGCCAGGAAGACGCTGCAATCCCGCGTCTCCTGGCTCATCCTCCTTTTTCTGGACCCCTCTCCCTCCGCCTCAATCTCCATATCAGAGGCGGCGGGAGAGAGATCTATACCCCAGAACCGACCCGAGGTGCCCGTCGTAGGGCCCCCCCCGGTCGGCTCCAGGGTCCCCCTTCTTACTCTCCCCTCGGGTCTCCTCTGCGGAGTCCCGAGGGGAACGGGCTGGGGCCTCCCCATCCGGGAGCTTATCCCCCTCGGACGGAGTGGTCCCCCACTCCTTACCTCTCCACCCGATCCCCCTCCGGGATCAGGCGGGGGGGAGCCGATCTCCCCCTAGGCGCGTCTACGCGCAGCGCCCCGGGGGGAACCGGCCGACACCTCGAGGGATCTCCAGGCCTGTGATCGACCTGGAGACCCCCTCTGTACATAGATCGGGCAGTGTGGCTTATTGGCGCACCGCCCGACCTGATGCCTCTCTTCACCGCACCCCAGACAGCAGCGCCCCCGGTCAATTACTGAGGGGCACCACCGCCTGAGGTGCCCACGCGCCAGACAGCGGTGGCACTGGGGGGGCCCCTCTATCCTCCAGGATGACCCCCACTCGAACCCACCCAAGGGTGAGCCCAGCTGCCTGGAGCGCCACCCTCTTGGGACACTCCACCCAAGTAGTCCCCACCCCGGACGCCAGTGTCCGGAGCGGGCCCACCTTTATCTTATCTGTCCGCCCCCCACCTACTTTCACAACGGCCTCCGCTATCTCAGATGCCGCCGCGCCGAGAGACAATCCTGTCAACTTCAAACGGAGTCGGAGGAGGGGGCAGCGAACCACCGCTCCCTCCTTCGACCCCACAACTTCTTTTATTCTTCCGGCCAGTTGTTCGGCCTTCTCTTCTTCTAAGTTTCCATCCTGGTTTTCGCACCTCACCTCAATTAGCATTCCTCCCCTTCGGGTTTTTCTGAGTCCGATGGGGGGGATATCCATCTCCTCGAGTGATATCTCCTTCTGGCATCTTCCCAGCACTTCTTCGTATTCCTTACTGGAGCCTTCTTGAATCTCTAGTAGTATTCCTGCTCCTTTGGGTAATCTTCTTTTTATTTCTTTAATAGATTTTTTCTTCTTTTTATTTTCCTCCTGTTTTCTCTTCTCTTTCTCTACTTTCTTCTACCTCCTTTTGTTGGGATTCCCTTCCTACTGATCTTATTTGGGAAAGGTCCCTCATTGCACTCTTTGCTTTTCTTCCTATTATTTCTGTCCATATTGGTGAAGTACTCTTGCTTTTATCTTTCTCTTCTAGTTTAGAAATTCTTTCTAGAATTTCATCCAATTTCATAAAAATCAGTTAAATAGGCCAACAAACGAGCAATCAGGTGTTTTTAATCGAGATTCAAAAATGTTTAATATCAAATGTAAACGTTTCAACCACACTGGGTCATTCTCAGTACATATAAGACGCAAAGTTTCGTAACGTAAAGTTCCATATACAAAGATATAAAATAGATACAATATACAAATTATAAATAAAACGAAAATTCATCGGTTTCGCCGTATAGAAGGTTATAACAATCGTGGTAAACAATTATGATCAACTTGCCGTGATCTTGATTAAAGGTCAATAAGTGTAGAATCCATTAGTCCCGTATGTCGATGAAATTGATCAATGTTCATAGTTATAAAATAAATTGATATGTAAGAACGGTTTCTCATTAGAAGGTGAGAACGGTTATGTCACAATTAGTTAATATAGTCCGGTATTTAAAACATGATGTGGTCAGACCGTAAACTAAATGCAATAAAACGGGTATGGCTAAGATTATTAATATTCGCAATAGATTTTGAAATGATCGGAGTGATTACAATTAAAAATTAAAAATARGTAAATCAATAAATGATTAAATAAATTGTATGTGTCAACTTACAGATTAATTTTCAAGATGCACAATAAGAAGTTAGAAATTAAATTAACATGTGTCCGTAATTATAAAACAGTGACGCTATGTCTCGATGTCTATGTGTCAATGWCAGGTTCGCAAATAACGTGAGGTRATACAATCGATAAAATAAATATAAATATAGAGAACTCATAGTGTCTGGATGAAGTATAATGTGTGTTTAGATATAATGTCGGTATATGAGAGTCGTAGATACAGTATGTTTTCCGGTAACTACGTAGAATTTGTAAATTATGATAGTTCCTATGTAGCGAGAACTAAAACTTGGAAAGCGAATCAAGATAAAAGTTTGCTATTGTTTTTGTGTTCTTTGATTCTTGTCTTTACCTGTCTTTTTGTCTGGCCAACGTAGGATATATATATATATCCAATAGCAAACTTTTATCTTCTAAACCTTCGGTCATAACGGAACACATGTTGGAATACTCCCATTCTTTTGACTGGGATAACATAAAAATATTAGATACTGAATCTAATTATTATAAAAGAGCAGTTTCCGAAATTATACATATTAAAGAACAAACTAACGGCATTAACGCCTAGAAAGACACGGAATTGCTGGACAATGCATACTTTGACATCCTTGATTCGCTTTCCAAGTTTTAGTTCTCGCTACATAGGAACTATCATAATTTACAAATTCTACGTAGTTATCGGAAAACATACTGTATCTACGACTCTCATATACCGACATTATATCTAAACACACATTATACTTCATCCAGACACTATGAGTTCTCTATATTTATATTTATTTTATCGATTGTATTACCTCACGTTATTTGCGAACCTGTCATTGACACATAGACATCGAGACATAGCGTCACTGTTTTATAATTACGGACACATGTTAATTTAATCTCCAACTTCTTATTGTGCATCTTGAAAATTAATCTGTAAGTTGACACATACAATTTATTTAATCATTTATTGATTTMCTTATTTTTAATTTTTAATTGTAATCACTCCGATCATTTCAAAATCTATTGCGAATATTAATAATCTTAGCCATACCCGTTTTATTGCATTTAGTTTACGGTCTGACCACATCATGTTTTAAATACCGGACTATATTAACTAATTGTGACATAACCGTTCTCACCTTCTAATGAGAAACGGTTCTTACATATCAATTTATTTTATAACTATGGACATTGATCAATTTCATCGACATACGGGACTAATGGATTCTACACTTATTGACCTTTAATCAAKATCACGKCARGTTGRTCATAATTGTTTRCCACGATTGTTATAACCTTCTATACGGCGAAACCGATGAATTTTCGTTTTATTTATAATTTKTATATTGTATCTATTTTATATCTTTGTATATGGAACTTTRCGTTACGAAACTTTGCGTCTTATATGTACTGAGAATGACCCAGTGTGGTTGAAACGTTTACATTTGATATTAAACATTTTTGAATCTCGATTAAAAACACCTGATTGCTCGTTTGTTGGCCTATTTAACTGATTTTTATGATTTTTATATACGAGCTTAAATCGGTTTACATCCTTTTTCTTTCTTAATTCATCCAATTTCCTTTCTATCCCTTGAACTCGTCTGTCTCCCGTGTCTTCTATAACTACGTTCATACTCTTTTCATTCTGATCCGGAACACCTATCTCCATACGGATGGGGCTCGAACATGTTTGGGTCTATCTGTCCTTTTTCTTCTTCTTAAGCTTTTCTTCCTCGTGGGTTTCTTCTCGATCCGTTTGCACCCATACTTCTTTGGTCGCCTCCTTAATTCCTTTATGACTCTTTTCCAAAGCTTTCATTTCATCTAGCTTTTCCTCGTATGTTTTCTTGAGTGCGTCATGCGCGCTCTTTAATTCCTCCAAGGTTTTTGCTCTGTTCAGATTCCGTCTACTCAGTGTCTGCACCAATCGTCGGACAATATTTGCCATTATCATTGCATCATATTCATCCAATCTCCTAGACTGATTAGGATTAAAGATTCCTCTAATAGTATCTTCTATAAGGTATACAAAAGTTCACCTGCATCAGGTCTATCCATTTCCAAAACCTGTTTATCTATATATTTTACATGTTCCCTATCCAGAGCTGGAAAGCCCTCAAAAGGTGGAGCGAGGACTTGTCTCATTTTTTCGTCATCTCCTTCATCTTCAGAGTTTCCGCCTCCTCTCAATCGGAGTAATGACGGCGATTCCGGATCATATCATTTCGCAAACCATTTCTCATCTTTTTCCGCGATCGCCAATTCGGTCGTACGAATCGCGAACAATCCTGCGGCTCGCCCATTGCTGGATTCGTCCTGCTGGCACGACCCAGGGGAGGCTGGGACGATACCCCCCCTTTGCCGCTTCCAGGCCTTCGAGGTCCCGGCTAATTTTCTCCCTTTCTTGTGCATATCATTCATCTTCTTTGGTTTTTTAACGAGGTGTCCTTCCTCGGGTTTTTTATCGGGGTTTTCCTTCCCCTAGGCGGGTTGCCTTCACCCAGCTCTGGAGTCCCGCCTGCCCCTTGGTTTTAACGTGTGTCCATCACGGCCAGGCTCTTAGCTACCGGGACCATGCGCCACCAGTCATTTCCGGTGTCCCGAAGGGACCTGCGGACCCGACCGGCGGCCCAATGGCCCCGGCAGAGCTCCCCAACCATGACAAGATGGCCC
>JANQDE010000934.1:21976-32231 GCA_037157785.1 Cephalotes varians | reverse complement strand
ATGTGATAAAATGTGATTAACTCGACATCAGAATTGTTGAGTAAGTGGGTTAGCAGCTCGGAACATGTTGCGCGAGAGAGACAGATATTATATAGTTGTTTTCATAAATTATCTAAAGATTACGACTCACAATGCTTGTTTTTYTCCTGGATGGTTCACATTTTAATAAATTACTAAAATTGCTCTAAACAGAAAGCAGAATTTCTAGAAATTTACTAAAACACAAGCAAAGTCAGCAGGAAAATAAGCAGGCTTAAGGGGGGAGACCACTGTGAAATTTTCAAAAAATCGAAAAAAATTTTTTTCTTTTAAAAAATAGTTTGAAGCTTGTAGAACAAAGAACAAAAGGTCCCAAGTATAAATTCAAGTTAGTTTCCGAGTTACAGAGCCTACAGTCGACCTACAACAGGTTCGTACCTGCGCGCTGGCCGCTTAGAATTGGCCGTACATGCTCTACACATACTAAAGTGGTCAGGACAAGTTGTGTCCCCCTTATTGTGTATCTCTTCTTCTTCCTAATATATTTTAGGATACGAGGCTGGCATGACAAATTAGCGGTAAGAATAAAAATATTTGCATTATATAATATAAAAAATACGTAAAACTTTAAATGCGTTTTTCTCGAAACCGTGTTTTTCAAAACGGTGTCGAAGGTTTCTCGTGATATACTCATCGGATTAACGTGAACTTTGATTTTTTATTTTTCTTATAGTTTTCTCTAAGCATTGACTGACGATTTTTACGATATTATTGTTATTTTGCAGGATATTAATAAATTAATGAACAAAATTTGTATCAAAAACCAAATCAAAAATTCAAAAATTTTTTTTTTAGTCAAATTTTAAAAATTTTTAAAAAAGCTCGGTCAATGCTTAGGGAATACAATATACTTTAATAATATTATTTTTATTTTGCTTTCAAATAATCCAATATGGCGGAATCGTCGACACCAATAACCGGTGCAAATAAAATTTGCTTTTTTTCACACACTCACAAATAATATTATAATTTTTTTTTTTCTTCTGTTTATGTATATTTAATATCTTTGATATATACTTAATTAAAATACCAAACCACAAGTTTACAGCTTTTTTATTTCGTCGACAAACCACGCTTAAAAATTGCCTATTTTTCCGACCGATCACAGTGGTCTCCCCCCTTAAGACTGGCCAAAGTCACAAATTTTGTCAATGTATAATCATTTCTTGCATTCAACTTTCAAGTGATTCCCTGTATCTTTTGATATCTAAGACCTTAAGCCTCAATGTGCGATGTTGTATGGCGAAAAAGAAATGTAATGGCAATGTCATAGTAACTTCTAATAAAATAAATATAAAATTTCTATATAACAATTTTTTAAATTTAATAGTTTTTTACATAAATTTTTTATGTCAAAAAGTTTAATTTTTTGTTAAATTCTAACTTCTATATTTATGTTTCTTATATAAAAATGTTAAATAAATATTTTTTAGAATCATCATAATAATTGTTGTTGAATAATTGTTTTAGACTCATCATTAAATATTATCAGGTATTTGTGTTGTTCTAATACGAATAAACAAATGGATATGAATATATATGTAATTATAACTTAATCTTCATTTTTTAATAAAATAGCTGATAATAAATTATTAGAATTCAATGAATTAATATCGATCGAATTAATATTTTAATCTTTTGATGAAACTGATAGTTTTAACAATGTAATCGAACAATAATATTTTCGGACAATAGCATTTTATTTATTAGATAATTGTTGAGAGAATAATATAAAGAAACGCGATTTAAAGGCGGAAATAAATAACGCAGCGTATATATAAATTTATTTCATACAACATATATACTTGTTACCTTAAGAATTTATATTATCGACATTTCGTGGACATAGCACGGAACAGAACCATGGAATTGTGGACATAGCACGGAACAGAACCACGAAATCGTGGACATAGCACGGAACACAACCAGAAAAACGTGGACATAGCTGTATTATCTACTGAGTAGTTCGTGGACATAGCTACGTAGTTCAATGTCCACGTTTCGTGGACATAGCTACATAGTTCAATGTCCATGTTTCGTGGACATGTGGCATATCGCCTAGCAATTGTACTAAAACAGCGGCCGTGACCACTCTCAGGCTTCTCTCTGGCGATAGCCTCTGAGCTAATATGTTAATGCAGGAAACGGAATTAAAAATGTCGGTATTATCAACATTTTCCGTGTCATGAATTATCATATTGACTCTGGATGTAAACATATTGTGTTATAGAACTAAAATCTGTTTTATCGACCTCATACGAGTTCGATTTCCACTCCAGGATCCCCTTAATGTGACTATTTTTTGCGTTGTTCGAAGAAAAAGCTCTTGTTAAAGTATCATCATTGGTCATCAAAGTTTAAGTCTCATTATTAGTCTACACTTACGAGTATAATCGCCTTTAGTAACTGAGTAAAAATAGCAACATTTTGCTTTTGTAAATATAGTCATTTATGCAATAATGACAAACAAAATGTTATGTATACAGTTTACTTTACAATGTCAATACGAAGAATACGCAGAAACGAAACAAATAGGCCCATTAAATGATTGGGTTGGTGTAAGAGAAGCTGAACACTGAAATCATATTTTTCAATATCTATTACAATATACATGTCATAAAAAAATAATGACAAATATTCATTACGGATAAACATGTTTCCAAAGTTATTACAATCTTCATCTTAGCATGTTCTTTAAGTACACTAAAATCTCAAAAGCACAAGAATAGTACTTACTGACTACCAGTCGAACTAATCGCAAATCTTTAAATTTAGACTTTGTTTTTCCAGCCCAACTGGACTTTTCCGCCAAAACATTAGTTACTAATAATTTCAATACGGTGTATGTTAAAGAATGAACATCAGAGCCACCGACTCTTCTCAGCAATGTTACCTGCAATACGAAATGAATAAATGTACAAAATATCTTAAAAATCCGACATAAAAAAAACTATCGACGGCTGTAATAAGAAAATATTACAGGCTATATTACACAGTAACAACACAGAAATAATATAGTGTAACAAATTAGCAGATATTGGCTATAATATTAATATTTGCATGTGGTTTTATTGGAATATTTCGGTGTAATCTCTGTAATAAATCCATATGGATTTCCTATAATATTTTCATACTACAGCCGCCTGTAATTCCTTTTTGTAAAGGCATACTTTACTGGGGCTCAATTACATATTTTTTCACTCTAATAACAATTAGAAAAATGAATGCATTCTACTATATGCTGCAAGCTCATTTTCGACCAATTCAGAACAATGCATACAATCGATTCTCAGTTAACGAAAGCATGCAAAAAATTTGAAATTTATTATATTATATGAACTTAATATGTCGTATTACCATCTTTGTAAAGAAAGTTGCATTTTCAGTTGCTCTTTGAAGTGTGTTAATTGCTCCATATTATTCAGTGGAAGGTCATTTTGATCACTCTCGATATCATCATCGTTATCATCAGCAACACCTTTTTCTTCCAATCGTTCAAGTTTTCCTACTGCGTCATCTAACTTGAGCAAAACATTATTTAGCTTATCGAGAACTTTTTTCTGAATGCTAAATAAGAATAGGAAATGTAACCATTATTTAAGAAATACAAAAGTAGCGTATATAATTTGAAACAAATAATTAATTAGTGTAAGTGTTGGGTCGCGTTAAGCATGACCATCAGAAATCAGGCGCACCCTCTGCATATACTATTTCATATAGTTTGTATGTCGTAAAATACAACTAATATAAAAAATATTTTAAACAAAACTTGTAGGAAATCGTACTATTAGTAACTAATGTTAAATGATAAATGTTATAAAAATCAATGTTTTATTTTATACAAATTTTTTAAATTTAAAAACTTCAGAAAATGACTACTCAGGCTGGTGAATTATGCTGAAATAAAATCCCCGCCGACATATTCGGACTATTGACTTCCCCTCGAAATTTAAAATCAATATGTATTTAAATCCGTTTTTCAGTTAATATGTCTACGGCGGAACGGACTGCAAAGAACAGCAGACAGTCAAGACGGCCGGGGTTCACCAGCGGACAAATTTTTTTCTAATGATATATTCGATTAGGAATAAACAGAACTATTTTGAATGCCACTAAACGTAAAAATTCGAAAATCACAAATATATTATCGTGAAGCTATTAGACACTTCGTATAAGGGAGATGCTAAAAATGGTCAAGCTTGAAGCTCATACGTCGCGGGTACTGTACGTATATAAACTAATTAAAAATGAGAATTTTATAAAATGTTAATATTGAAAATTAATTTAAATGTGTAAAATATATTTTTATAATTCTTTAGGACTTTGAAAAGAATTCCCTCCGATGTTGTTAAAAAATTATCTATTAAGGGGATGCTAAAGCCGTCTGTTTTACCGATATTTGTTTTATTCTCTTTTCTTCTAATTGCCTTTATAGATTTAAAAATCCTTTTCCACAATTAAAGTATAGATAATAACGCAGGCGCAAAGCTACATTTGGATATAAAAAACGAAAAAAAAATAACAAAATTTATCGACTTCTGGCGTCGACTCGTAACATCATTTGCTTTATATAAAAGTTTTATACTTTGTACGTGTACGAAAAGTAGCTAGGCGCCTAGCGATTACATGAAAGAACAATATTATGCTTTTAGAAATGGTCTAGAAGCTTTAGTATAAGAGAAAAGAGATTAAAACGATTTCGTGTTTACGGAAGCATACAGAATCGATGTGAAGAGTAAAATACAGCAATAAATTAGTTGCGGAATGTCACGACAGACGGTGCTGCAATCTGTTTCTTTGACAAGAAGACAATCGGATTTCTTTGTCTCCTTCGTGCAATGAGAATAACATGTACGCACTAATACTTAGTATAGATATACGTATGTCACACGGATAGACCGAGTGTCTTTGTGTGCGTGGAGGGATTTCTTTACGTAAAATAATTTCTCTAGTTATTTTGCATATAAAATTATTAAGTTAGACTTGTCAAGAAATCAATAGTTTTCAAAATTCACACTATAGTGTGGCACATTTTAACATAAAATATAAAATATCTCGTAAAATATTCGTTTTTTGATAACTATTTTGGTAACTTTTATGCACGAATTAATAAAACGAATCAATTGGTGTAAAGAAAACACCATTTTATATAAAAATAAATTTATATAAAAAAAAATTATGCAATTTGCAATATGCAATTACAGACTTTTTTTTAAAAACAACGATGTTTTTTTTATACCAATTGATTCGTCTCATCTGCGCACAAGTTACCAAAACAGTTGCCAAAAAATGAGTAGTTTACGAGATATTTTATATTTTGTCAGAATGTAATTTTTACATAAAATAATTGTGAATCATATGAGTTTATACGGCTTCTATAATGGGAGTAGTGAGCCTTACGTTGTGAGAAATTGACCAATYACAATCGATTATGAGAAGAATAATTGATTGTAATTGGTCAATTTCTTATRGCGAAAAACTCACTACTCCCATTGCAAACGATAAATAATGTGCTGTACTATTATAAAGGGCTAATATTTATTATCAGGGATAAAACTGATGCGATCTAATTTATAATTGCTATGTTGAAATTAGAAAGCTGATTATTTGATTAYCAAGGATGATTAAAAATAATGAAACAARATAGTCATGAAAAATTGTATTATTATTTCATACACACGTTCTTCATATTGTATATTTTAGAATAAACTTGCGTAGATCGTTAGCATTTTTATACATACGTATCATTTTYTTATATAAGTTTTTTATACTTTGTCTCCGACGATGGAAGAAGGATTTTGCTAAAGCATATAAAAATTAGTGAGATATAAGTCTGAAAATAATTTTATTGAACCATCAAAATTATTATRTAAGATGCTCGAGCATAATGAACAGTGATGCAAAAAGTTTGGACATTTTACCAGTTTGAGCGTCCTAAATAATTATGATCTAACAAAATCTTTACCGAACCTACTTTTTTTTATCTTGTACATATAATTTTTCATAAATCATGCGTGAGGTACATCGAAATGTGTCGACACTTGGAATATAATTACAAAACAGTGTTCGATTTATTATTTATTTCCGTACAAAAAAATATTGTTTCTTATATTCCGGGAACATTCTTATGTGTTTCGTTAAAAATCTATTACTTTGCGTTTACACGCATTCATTAAATCACCGTCAGTAGCTCTGATTCACCGTAATGTCCACCATAAATTTCAGTCGCGCGTGATACGAGGAAATTTCTAATTTCGGAACGTTGCAACTAGCAACTATCGGGAAATAAATGAAATCAATCAACTTGGTGCGCGACATGTGCGACTGCATAAATTATATTTATGCAGCGGCGCGAATAGAGATTTATTGTCTTCTGATGCGGCGCACCACATAATGTACAATTTAATTAAATGAAAAATTATGTTAGTATCCGTTGCGAGTTGCAGAAAAGAAAAAAATTGAAAGAATCGCAGCATTAATTTTCTCAGAGGGTTAATAATCAACCGAATTATTTAAACGTACATATTACACGCATGATTACTTATTAGCATTTAAAAGAGATTATTTTATATACACGTATAAGTTTTGAAATATCTTTTCTAATGTTATAAAGAAAGAACAAAAAAAAAATCAATTATAGATAATTATAATCTAATAATTGTAAGATAAATCACATAAATTATAAAATAAAAAATTATAATTACAATTACGTGAAGTTATAAAAATAATTGTAATTAATTCATAAAATTATATTACGAAATCTACAGATTCTAACCTTGTTATAGAATCTTTATGGATTTTGCAATAACAATCGAGGTGGTCAATGCGCATAAAAACTATTGCAAAATGATGATGGTTTCGACTACCAGTCGACGTATCTCGTTAAACAACAGAATATTGCAACAGAAGTGTATGTTAAACTGAATATACAACGAAACGCATCTTTCCGAAAAAGAACGTGTGAACACATTGCAGAAGTATTAATTACACGCGGCATTTTGAAATAATTTGAGCCGCTGCTACACAAAGTATGATTGTTCAGAGTATTGTATAATTTATGATTCGATAAAACTGAAAATGATCTATTTGATTTCTAATTTGAGAAAGTCGTGATTATACCTTGAGTTGAATTTTTGAAATGAGATTATTACATCCTTAAAATAAAAAAATCACTCGATATTTGGAGCAATTAAAAAAAAAACGAAAATTATTCAACTTCTAATAATTAATCGATCTTTATATAGTAATGTGAATTATAATTATATGATTTTTTAGATATTTGCATTTAAATGCAAAAATAAATTTTAAAGTATAAAGAATTTTTTTTCAAAAGCAACACAAGACTTATGTTTGTGTTCAATTTTTTAAACAAATTTTAAATTAATTTTATCAAATATTTTTTTTATTGTGTTGCGGATAGTTTCTATTATTATAAATGCCTAAATTATTTTTAATTTTCTAAATTATTCTAAATTCTAAATTTCTAAATTATTCTTAATTTCAAAAAAACTTGTCCGATGTAAAAAAAAATAAAATTGCATCGCTGTTAATTATTCAGGTAATCACGCGCTTGATAAACGTTATGCGGGCATACGACGCGTACGGTCTATCTCAAATCGGACTTCCCTGGCAAATATTCGCTATCGAATGCACGGAGAAAACAATGATGGGGATCAAGAAAACTGTTAAGAAGGCTCACGAAATGAATATTGTCCCCATGACGATTTTTATCAACCCCGAATTAAAAATTATAGACCATACATCTATCACTTTTTACGAAGGATGTGAAAGCATTCGGGGATTTTCCGCTGCTGTGCCGAGAGCCTACGAAGTGAAGATTACGGCACTGAATGCTTCCGCCGAACTGTTCACGTGGAGAGCACGCGGATGGTCTGCTAGAATAGTACAACACGAATACGATCACTTATAAGTAAGAATTACGGTGGGAAGGGGAACATTTTTATAGTGCTAGAACACGTAGAATAAGAACAAATCAGTTGCGTAAAAAGTAATCTGTTTCTATTTCTCAAAGAAGGCTATACATAGAGAAAATGGACGTAACAACATTTTATTGTACGGCTTGGGAAAAAATTAACAAAAATAAGGGCAAAGTACGCTTGAGTTATTGGCCGAGGAAGTATTAATTTGTGTACGCATATGAATTAATAGTTACATTGACTGAAATAAATGCACAATGCTCACATTAAAATTAAAGCTTATTCACACGTTTTCCATTATACATATATTCCGATCATTTTATTTAATCATTAGTATTGAAAGTTAGCTGTATTTCTCATATCACATTCACATTCTTCTTTTTATATCTTGATTGTATCTTGAATTTTTGAAATGAGATTATTACATCCTTGAAATAGTAAAAAATCACTCGATATTTGGAGCAACTAAAAAAAACGAAAATTATTCAACTTCTAATAATTAATTGATCTTTATATAGTACAGTAGAAACTCCCAAAACGTATACTCCTAAAACGTATATACCTCCCAAAACGTATACAAATCTACTCTCAAAACGTATATTTTCTCCTTCATCGCTTTTCCCACCACTACGTATGGTTACAATCGAAACTGCGCTAGCGCTTGCGCATTAGGCTATGCACATGTAACATAACATGGTCGTAATATAACCTCTCTGTGTTATAATATAACTTCTCGATTCCCATACGATTTAGTACGTTTCAGGTATGTATTAAATATTACAATTAYTTTTATRATTGTGTATRYATRTATAATTYCAATTACTTATTCTATATAATTAGATAAAATGACAGAAAAAYAAAGAAGATTAACAATATTAGATCGAGCACAAATTATCGAGAAGCTTGAAGCAGGAGAGAAAGAAATAAATTTAGCAAAAGAGTACGGAGTTACACAGACGACAATTTCATGAACAAAAAAGAATAAAGAAAATATTATTTCTTCAAACGAACTATTATTGAGCAGCACGGTAGTTTGTCCAAGAAAAAAATGACAGGAATCGAGGATTCTGCGCTTGACAAAGGACTGTACCGATGGTTTCTTCAAATGAGATCGCTTGGAAATCCATTGTCAGGCCCAGTTCTACAAGAAAAAGCTATGGTATTTAACAATTTATTCAATGGACGAAAAGATTTCCATGCAAACAACGGATGGCTCCACAAGTGGAAAAAACGACATCAAATTCGTCAACTAACTATTGCCGGAGAACGGTTGTCTGCTGATGAAGAAGGCAGTGCAAATTTTTCTACAGGCTTCTGTAAATTTATTAGAGATCATCATTATAGTCGAGATCAGATATACAATGCTGACGAGACCGGTTTGATGTGGAAATCATTGCCTTCAAAAACTCTAGTAGCCACCTATGAAAAGAAAGCTCCTGGGCAAAAAGTTCTTAAAGACCGAGTGACAATAATGATCTGTTCAAATGCTAGCGGAACACACAAAATTCCGTTGCTAGTTATCGGTAAWGTTAAAAAACCACGGTGTTTTAAAAATATTAAAGTTTTGCCAGTAGTATATAAAGCACAACGTAGTGGTTGGATGGATAGAATTATTTTCAAAGAGTGGTACACTGATGTTTTTTTACCCGAAATAATGAAAAAACACGGACAAAATGCAAGATGCGTTTTATTATTAGATAACGCACCATCGCATCCGCCAGCTGAAGAACTGAATTTAATCAGTGATTTGTGTTTAGTGATATACTTACCACCAAACGTCACTGCAATTAGTCAGCCTATGGATCAAGGAATCATTGAGAAAGTAAAAAAAATACACAAACGTCAAGTTTTTGAAACTATTCTGTTGTTCAATGACACCGAGAGAATTTCAGACTTTTTTAAAACCTAGAACATGATTAACTGCTGCAATACTATTGCATATGCGTGGAATACTGTTACTTCAGTAAATATTAAAAACGCGTGGAAAAATTTATTGAAAGATGAGATACAATGTTCTTCAGAACAGCTTGATACTGCTTCTTTTGTTCGTTTAATTCGCCAACTTCCTGATACCGAAGAAATAACAGCAGAATGTACGGATCAGTGGTTATATGATAATAACACAGCCACACAAAAAAAAAATTGACTTCCAGGCCCAGAGGTCAGACCATGTTTTTTATATGTTTTTTGGGTCGCTGAATAAGAATCTGAAGTCCATTTAACCCTATCACCTCACCATTTTTCATAACCTCAAAAAACTAATGTTCTTACACAAAAAA
>JANQDE010000933.1:0-20829 GCA_037157785.1 Cephalotes varians | reverse complement strand
TAAAACTAGGTAAATCTAATCGGAATTTGCCAACGCGCGTCGGGGCTGTCTCGTTCGTTATCCCTATCGCTTGCTCTCTATATTCGCTCATAAAGAAAAATTTTCTCGACTTACATTAACAGCCGCATCTCGCCTTACACCTATGTATGTACACCGCAGGTGTCATCGACCATCCTCGCCGCCGTTGACGCGCTGCTCCCTCGCCGTACTGCTCCCTCCGGCTGCTCGCTCTCCGTCGGTCGCCCGCTCTCGTTCGGCCGCTCGCTCCCTGCTGATTGCTTGTTCGACGTCGATAGTTCGTTCTCCATCGACTGTTCTTCTTTCAATAATTACCGCTTAGCTTGTTGCTTATTGCTGCTTCGATAAGGTCCTTGGTTCTTGGTCCAGATCCCTTTTCCTTTGGCAACTTCCGTCGCTTTTAATTTATTCCTTGCAGACACTTGCCTTGTGCTCTGCCTGTATCATCCGCCGCTTGGCTTATCGCTGAGTCGGAGTTATCTCGCTCTCACTCAGTTACTCGAGAGTGCTTTCCTTGTTCTGCTCTTCTCTTTTCTTGTGTTGTCTTACGCCTTTTATCGCTATTTGTAGTTATCGTAGGTCAGTTTGCTTACTGCCTATCTGCTTGAGAGTCGTCTGCCTTTTATTGCTCCAGACTTTGTTACTCTCTTAACTAATAGAGAAGTTGTCTTTTCTGTTTTAGATTTTCAGGGTGTTCTTCTCGGTGTTTCCAGTGCAGCATCCCACCGCTGTCACCAATTTTATGTTATCCCGTGGGATTTTTTGGATACCGCGAGGAGAGACGTCGAGAAGGAGTTGATTCTTTCGATTAAATTAGTAGTCGTAGTAGTGAACTAATTACACTTTTATTAAACTGCTTGGTTTACACTTTGATTCACTCTTACTTTTAAGTTATAAGTATGCACACGCGGTGCTCTGCCGAGCAGAGCCTTCAGCCGCAACACGTTTCGAGATAACTCTCCGATGTACGCTTGATACCGGCTTTCATACCTCAGCCAATCAATCGTGATTGACTGAGGACGAATCGAACGATATCAGATTTCCGAAAAGTGCAATGCGGACCATTGCATCTTTTTGGCCGCGCGTGCGACCTTTGGCCAGCGCGTCCTCGGGCGCGCTCTCGTATATCGCCTACTAATCRYTGACTGRAYYCTTGCRTTGAATTCCAGTCTTTGTGAGCGAAACTAACAAGCATTAACTAAACTATAAAACCCGTGGTTGAAATGTTATGTAGTAATTATCTGGTGAAATATTACATAATAATACTTAATTTGATACCTATTACGTAGTGTGGCTTACAACAAAGTTCTCTGACCCGTTGCGTAAGGTAGACCCCATCTGTAACAGAAAATGTAATTTGCGGGCGATCTTAGATACGGGTAGTCCCGTCTCGTTTGTGAAATATGACGTATACGTGAAATGGATCTTACCGGTTGTTAAAAAATTAGTATTGTCGAGTAGAGTCTTTGTGAATCTGAAGGGAACCCCACTGCATGTTGTTGGGGTAGCGCCGGTCGAGTTGTCAATAGACTTCCTAAAAAATAAGAAAATTATAGTTAATTTGTTTGTAATAAAGGATAACGCTTTTGATAGTGACCTCATTCTCGGTCGGGAATTTATGAAACAGCAAGGATTTACCCTCTGTTGTCCTGGTCGCGACGAAGCGAGCATCGAGCCTGAAGCGTCAGGAAATTTGATGGGGGAGTTACCCCTTTGCGTAGAAGAAGAGACATCGGAATCTTTAGAAGACATTCTGAATAAGCAAATAGTAGATTTCGGTGAGGGAAATAAAAAACATTTGATCAAGATAATTTTAGATGTAGAAAATAAGGTATTTATCTCTGTAGATGACGACTATGCCGTCCAAGTTCGTTTAAGAGATGACTCGGTTTTCGCGTTCGCACCACGACGTTTCGCATATGTCGAACGACTCCAGTTGAGAGCCATCACAGATGATTTGTTAGAGCGGGGTGTTATTAAACCGAGTACCTCGCTCTATTGTTCGCGGATTATACCTGTAAGAAAAAAAAATGGAAAAATTAGAATGTGCGTAGACCTGAGGCCTTTGAATAGTCGAATAGTAAAACAGAAATATTCGTTTCCAAATATAGAAGACTGTATTTCTCGTTTGTATAATAAAGCTGTTTTTACCCTGTTTGATTTGAAAGACAGCTTCCATCAAATAAAGGTGCATAATGATTCGACAAAGTATTTCTCGTTTACGACGGCCGAGGGCCAATTCGAATATAACTATCTACCCTTTCGGGTATTCAGAGGCCCCAGCTGAGTTCCAGAAAAGAATTCTCCAGATACTGAATCCGTTAGTCAGGCAAGAGAAGATAATTGTATACATGGATGACATCCTCATCCCAACAGAGACAGTAGAGGAAAATCTATCCTTGATTGAAGAGGTGCTTACCACCCTGAAAAAATATAAATTCGAGGTGAACTATGCGAAGTGCCAATTCTTAAAATCAAAAATAGAATTTCTCGGATATATAATTTCGCGGAATAATATAACGTTGAGTACTAAACATACTGAAGCGATTGATAAATTCAGCGTGCCATCAAATGTACATGATGTCCAGCGCTTTTTAGGATTGGCGAGTTACTTCCGCAAGTTTATCCGGAACTTTGCGTTGAAAGCCAAACCGCTGCAAGAACTTCTGAAAAAAAATAATACTTTTAATTTCACTCAGAATTGCTTAGAATCGCTTAATGAGTTAAAAAAAGAACTAACTACTTACCCTGTTTTGGCGCTGTATAAATGAAAATTAGCAGAGACAGAACTGCATACAGATGCATGTAGTTCAGGATTAGGTGGAGTTCTACTGCAGAAGCAGCCGAGCGGTCTGTTCGCCGCGGTCGCGTATTTTAGCAAGTCTACAAATCAAGCCGAAAAAAACTATCATTCATTCGAATTAGAAATGTTAGCAATAGTCCGATCGATAGAAAGATTCCATCTTTATTTATACAGAATAAATTTTACAGTGGTAACTGATTGTAATGCCCTTGTGCACGCGATTACGAAAGCGAATTTAAATCCGCGGATAGCGAAGTGGACTTTCGCGCTACAGAATTATTATTTTAAAGTGACTCATCGTCCAGGAACAAAGATGCAGCATGTAGATGCATTGAGCCGCAGTGTAGGGTATGTCCACGAGCTGCCCTTAGAAAGGGAACTCGAGTTTCGGCAACTTGCAGACCCTGTAATCAAACAAATAAGCGCCGATTTAGAATTTAATGAAAGCGATAAATTTAAGTTAATAGATGGGTTAGTTTATAGGAAAGTAGGGGAAGATTACAAATTTTATATACCGGATCAAATGATACCGACAGTATTACGCGCGCACCACGATGACTTGGGTCACGTGGGAGTTGAAAAAACCTATCAGGGAATATCGGAAAATTACTGGTTTCCCGCGATGAGACGGAAAATTTTTGAGTACATAAGTAATTGTTTCACCTGTCTTATGTCAAATAAAGCCGCAAACAGAAAGGAGAGAGAAACATCTCTCTATCCGCTCCCAAGGGATCCAATGGAAATATTCCATATTGACCATTTTGGACCTCTTCCGGAAACATCAGAACGGTATAAACACGTGTTGGTGATTGTAGACGTGTTTACACGTTTTACTTGGCTGACCACAGTTAGGTCTACTGCAAAAAAAATAACAAAGCATTTAAGAAACATTTTTCTTACCTTCGGAAAACCATTTAATATTGTTACGGATAGAGGTACCGCATTCACCTCAAAGGAATTTGCCGATTTTCTAGATGAATATTCTGTAAAACACCGTCGCCGTCGCAGCGCCGTGGGCCAGTGGTGCAGTGGAACGGATTAACAGATTTCTGAAAAATACCATGACAAAATTAATATCGTCCCCGTCGGAATGGGGAAAAGAGATAGATTACATGCAATACATAATAAATAACACGTACCATTCCATCATAAAGTCCAGCGAAACTCATGTTCGGAATTGACCAGCGCTGCCACGGTGACGCACGTTTCGCGCGGTTCGTAGAATCACTTAAAAATGTAGACGCGGAAAAATGTAGACTGGAAGCGATTCGAGATCAAGCGCGCGATCAAGCGACCATTGCCACAGAAACGATCCGAAATTATAATAAAATATACACCGATACTCGTTCTAAAAAACCGTCCATTTACAGCGAAGGCGACTACGTGATGATAAGGAAACACACGATCCGTACCTGGTGAAAACGCAAAAATAAAACCCCATTATAAAGGGCCGTATATGATAGACAAAGTTCTGGGAAACAACCGGTATGTAGTGTGCGACATACCCGGTTTCAATGTGACGTCACGTCCATTGAACACGGTATTGTCCTCAGACCGAATAAAAAAATGGATAAAGGAAATTTCGAAAAAATAACCACGCTTCATATGGCAAAAAACTTCGTATGAACATGTAAATTGTATAAAAATTCAAATATCGTTACACTACAGTATTAAAATGTTAAAGATGTACCTGACTTGTTAGTGTTGAATCTTGGTTTGTTAATGTTAAAAAATAGTTTATGACGTGACGCCCTCGGGCGCCTCATCACAAGGGCTATTGCCCGATCGGGGGGGAATCTCGGGGATCGTCCTCTCCCTGTCTGGGAGGAAGCGATCTTCCCCATTGCTAATTAGAGCGAGGTTCTATATTTTTTATTTGAGTTATCTAGAAATGGGGAGCGGTAGCCTGAGTGGTCGGCGAATTTGGAGTTGTGCATTGGGAGAAGAGCATTGACAACAAGGATGGGAGAGCCAGGAGTACTGGCAAATCCGGGAGTGTCGCCGCTTGTCCGAAGTCCGGCCCCATCGTCCGATGCTTGAATCGTCGAAGCCCTACAATGAGAGGGTGCTCCAAAGTCCATACCGCTGCCAGGGAGGAGGAATTGACAGGCCTACCCGTGCCATGGAACGGAGGATGTGGCCTATTAAGACCGAGGGCGGATGCGAGTCTTGGCCTGGCCAGCCGGGCCGATCCGACCCCACACGCCAGGAGTTGGATTCCTGTATTATCAGCTCGAGGAGCAAACAGATTCCCGCAGGCGGTGGAGAAATGGGACCATGCCCGAAGTCATCGATCAACCGATGGAGGGCGCCGATAACAACCGGCAGGACGATGCATAAAGGATCTGCGCAAGAGACGAGGGGCCTAGGACAGGCGACAGCGGCGAGCACTGTTCGGTGAGCCATCGTTACGAGAGGACGCATCCCCCTAGGAAGGACTCGGCGAGGCGGATAAAGAGTTATTGTAAGCTGCCACTCAGGTGACTGTTGGCTCTCACTCGGGCCGGGGCCTCACGTAAGAATCATTATCGTGCTTAAGTGGCTGGGAAGAACGGCCCCGGGAGTTACGGGATCCCTTAAGGATCCCGGAAGCTACGCGGAAAGTACAGGGTCCCGAGTTCCCGAGGGAGAAGCTGAGAGTACCGCGCAGGGAGGTCCTTCCCGGATATACCGTCACCGACAGTCTCGCGTTTCGTATTTGTTATCGTTATCGTTTGGTTTTTCGTTTCGTCTGTCGTTTCCACTACCGTTCATTGTTCGAGTATCGCGTTACGGCGTATAGTTGTGACGGAATTTAACATCCCGCTAACGCATTGCCGGTTACCGCTTTATCTTGATTGTAAAGTCGGAATCTTGTAAGCGTTACCGTTACCGTCTTGCTGTTATTATACCGCCTATTAGTAGAGTGACGCGTTACCGTTGTGCCGTTATAATCGAGTCAAATCGTCGCTTATGTTTGTATTAATATTAATTATCGTGCGTGTATTGTTCACGTTGTGCGACCTCGATACTGCGGTATCGTTCGAAAACTGTTACTACGATCACACCTTCGATTGGAAATACCGCGCAGCGTGCGCGTATCCTAATCTCCGGTCATCCGAGATTATTTTTCACGAAATATATTTTGTTATTTTTATTTTACTTATGTCTGTTGTTCTTGCTGTTGCCTCCCCTCCTGAGCATTCCGCCTAAAAATAAAGAATCCCGCTCCTCTACACCACACTGAGCGAGGTGCGGCTGGGTATATTCGAGAATTGTTGGGAAATTAAGGAATATCTGTGAGTGGCGCGATCGTTCGCGCCTGGCGCCCATTCTTTAAGTACCGCCTGACCGGAATCACCGGATTTCGCACTGAATCTGTTACCGAACATCTACCGACTTGCAATTAGCCGTGATTCAGTTACCGACTATTTGGAATAGTGACTATCGTTTTGATTCCGCTACCTGATACCTCGATCATTCCGTTATTTTGGATTATTGATACCTGTACCGAGCATCTCATTTTAAGGGATTACCGCTAAGTGGGGTATAAATTGGGCGTGCCTCCCCGGGATTCGGCGGTCCCGAGGAATAGCATCATCGCAAGTTATTGTAATACCGCGCACAACACATATCCTTCGAGGACGAAGTTTATAGAAGGATAGCCGAGCTGTAAGAAATCGGCAGCGCGGCGGCGCCACTTCCCGGCCAAGCCGGTAGGCTGCGCGCTCTTGCACGCAACATCTAAGTACCCGAAATCGGTAGCGAATCCGATGCGCCCACGCGGTAGCGAATCCGGAGCGACCGGCACTTCAAATTAACGTCACTCTCTCTTGAGAAACGGCACGTGAGCGAGACATGTGTCCGAGAGTCGTGAGATTGTGAATTGTGATAAAGCGAATTAGTTTGTTGAACCGAGTGT
Source organism: Cephalotes varians (assembly GCA_037157785.1). Taxonomy (NCBI): domain Eukaryota; kingdom Metazoa; phylum Arthropoda; class Insecta; order Hymenoptera; family Formicidae; genus Cephalotes; species Cephalotes varians. The sequence continues at coordinate 14,107 of JANQDE010000933.1, read as the reverse complement.
AGAATCAGTGTTAATAATAAAAGCAAGTTTATTATCTCGTCAAAGAAAAGAGTATCAATTATCCTATCCTTTCCCTAAAAGAGATAAGTGCGGAGTCGGGAGTGACCCGAGGAGTTGAGGAGTTCGAGGAAGGAGTTGGAGGTAGAATTCCGGTCGGATACCGGTCGATGACTCCGATAAAGGAGAAGAATTAGATAAAGCGGAAACAGCATTTATTAAAAGTTCACGCCCATAAGATCGGAAGAATATTACAATACAATATAGAACGGGAACGGAACATATGTCGAAGGGAGGGACGGCAAAGGAGGGGAAGAGGAGCGCAGCTCGGAGAGGGAGGAATAAGGAAGGCGGAAGATTTGATTTAATCATATGAGGATATCACAGGATTTAAAGAAGGCGATTAAAAGTCGGCATAACTTAGAGGTAGGAAAATTAAGAGAAGGGAGCAGATCATGATAAGCAGGAGGGTTGCAGCAGGATAGGTAATAACAAAGGGATTTTTCTCTATAGAGCGAGCACTGAAAAATTACATGATTAATATCCTGTCGGGGATCCCCGCAAGGACATGCGAGAGACGCCACGATATTCTTCTTATGCAAACTGTAGTTGAGATTGTAATGATTCGAACGTAATCTGCATATAGCGACAATTTAATCTCTAGACAAAGGTAAACGGAAAAACCAAGGACGGACAGGAGGGGAAGTCCGAAGGAAAAGAGATGAATATAAAGTACCTTTACTGAGAAAATCATTTGATAAATAAGCTTGAAATTTAGTCTTCATGGAACGTAGGGAATTAGAATAAAGATCCGTGTGCGAGACTCCGAACTTAGGTTTCCTTCCGTTGAATGCGACCTGCTTAGCCAGGGTCAACTTTTTCATTACTCGGTATACCAACGTGGGAAGGGATCTAGGCTAGACGAATGGTAAACTCGTTGTCGGTCATAGTATGGAATTTGTCACGAATTAGAGGAATCAAATAATTCGAGCTTGATTTAAAAGAGAAGGACGAGAGAGCATCCAGAACGCTTTTTGAGTCAGAAAAAATTGCGGCCTCCGGGTAAGAGGAACTTTCCACAAGTATTAATGCCTGGTAAACAGTCCAAGCCTCAGCGGAGAAAACAGAGGTTTCTGGAGGAAGTTTGTGTTTAATTGCAATACCCAGTTCAGGAGAATAAACCGCGGCCCCCACAGCAGAGTCCTCATCATCCCTTCTAGATCCATCTGTAAACAGTAAAATGCCATCATTTATTAAAGGAGCAGCAAAATCCTGAAATTTATTACGAATTTCTGAAGTAGAAACAGCTAAATTCTCCTCTCTCCCTTTAGAAGAGGAGCCCTCGAACTCAAATGAATCGAATTGTGGAATAGGAAAAAGAGCAGAAAAGTTAAACGCGAACAAAAGAGGAGATACTGAATGCCAAATAAGATTTGTGGAATATTTCTGTGATATATATAGTCTAAAGGATGGAATATTCCTTAGCAACTGTATGCGTCTCTGTCGAGAAGAGTAGGACTCAATTTCCAACCGCCGAAAACTGCGAACAATCAAGCTCAAGTTCCTGGCAAAACATTTAAAAATATATAACCGACAAATAACTTTATCAAAAATTTCATATAATATATTTTGCTTGCCAGTCGCAAATTAACTTTCGTAATGTAAAAACAAGATCTTTAACTCCTGTCGAACACATACACATCTTCATATGATAATTTCTTCTTTCGTAAGTTTTTATTTCTTTATTATTTTTATTATATATTTTAACTTTTTATTTCCATTTACACGCAGTTCTAAATTTCGCGATGTCACATTACACACGACTCACGGTTTTGACACTTCTCAAATCTTATTATCCTGACTCCACTCTTTCTCATTTACGAACGAAGAAAAAGGGATACAGAATTTTAACTACCGACTTTTTACTGAATTCGACTCAAAGAAGAATTATTTTATTGCTCATATCTGACTATACATGTTGTAACCGACCTCAGATGTGGTTTTTGTTCAATCCGTCTTAATTTAATCTATTTATACTTTTAATTCATATATTTACATTTTTATTCAATTACACAGCTAAAGATGACTAAGTTAAAGTCGAAACGTTCCGTGTTTTCTATTGTATTTCAATTATTGTATTACATTTAAAATATATTTAATGTCAATTTTTACTATCTAACTTTTTTGCTCGTTCTTTTGACCTTTCTATATATCTATTTGTTATATTTAAAAATATATCTAGAAGAAAGCAAGGCGAATCTGAACTAGAGGGGATTCACAAAATTCTGCCAAAAGAATGGGGTAGACAAAGGCCAAGAGCAGTTCTAATTATACGAAATTGTTGGCGTTGAATTTTAAGAAACAAAGAGCGGTTTCTGTGCACTTTAAGGATCTAAGCACCGTATTCTATAGAACTACGATAGACAGATCTATAAATCGTGAGGAGTAAAGAAGGATGAGTGATCGCCACCAAACGCCTAAAAGAGAAGTAACTATATTGGCCACTTTGTATCCTTTTTCTAGAAGAGATCTGAGATGAGCAACACCATTTATTTTGCGATCAAGAGTAACACCGAGAAATCTCACAGAGTCAACGACAGGAATGCGTGATTAACAAGAAAGGGCTCATCCATTAACAAGAAAGGGCTCATCATTGGATTTTTGGAGTCTGGAGAATAACATCACTTGAGATTTATGGGGAGCCAAATCGAGTGAGCGAACTCATAGATGCATTTAGCGAAGCAGAGAGAGAGTCATGAGCTAACGAAGGAGTCTTATTCGACGAAAACAATACTATATCGTCAGCGTATTGCAGTATCTGAGTGTCCTTATGTAAACAACTGCCAATGTTTCTAAGATAGAAGCTGAATAGTGGACTAAGGATAGAACCCTGAGGGATGCCCTTATGAGTAAATAGGGGGCCTAAAAGGTCCCTGTTCCGAGCCGTGAAGATAGAACGCTCGACTAAAAGGTTTTGAATAAACTTACAAAACGAAACAGGAAATCCAACTCTATGTAAATCCTGAATTAAGATTTGAGGAATAACGCTATCGAATGCACCAGCGATATCCAAAAAAACTGCGAAGGTAGGAGCATTATTAAGAAAGGCTGAGTTAACACGATTAGTTAGCGTAATCAAATTGTCAGTGCAGGAACGAAAGTTCCTGAATCCAGATTGAAAATCTGGGAGAAGAAATCGCGTTTCCACTACCCACTGCATTCTACGGTACAGCATTTTTTCAAAAAGTTTTAGAAAACAGGAGAGGAGGGCGATGGGGCGAACTCCCTTCCCACCCGACTTAGGGACAAAAATAATTAAGGAATGGTTCCAAATATCAGGAAAAAGTCCTTGGGCATATAACTTGTTGTAAATATTCAATAAAATTATGAGCAAATCAGATGGAATGGTACGAATGATATTATAATCAAAACGGTCCAGGGGGAGGACCTTTTCTTAGAGGAATAAATAGCAGATTCAAGTTCCCTCGTAGTGAAAGGATTATCAATCCATGCAAATAAATCCCTTGCAGAGTCAGAAGTTTCGGAAGGTTCAGGAGATGAAGCATTGAGGAATAGACAGAAAGAGGGACACAATTTATTAAGTAATTGATCTTGAGCATTTAGATTTGACTCGTAGTTCACAGGTGAACTATCTGTGGAAAGAGATTTGTTTTTATATGCCCTTATGAATTTCCAAATTGCTGAAGTAGGGGTCTTATGCGAGAATTCAGAGCACAGATGCTTCCATCCCTTCCTTTTTTCACATTTGAGAGTCTTCCTGCAAAGAGCATTACCACGCTTGAAAGCTGTCCAACTCAGTATCAGTATAAAGCTTGACATGTTAACATTATATCTGGACATGTAATCTGAAACCGTTGTTCACTACATTGTTTAGTCTAACTAATATTATACAAGAACTTTTTGAGTTGTCCATCAAACACTGAGATCCTTCTTCTCGTTATGGAAGATGTGAAGTCGTGGCATCCTAGTGTTGTTAGGACAATTCAAGAACAATTAACGCTACGTCTTTTTCGCTGAAGATGGCTTGAATTAAGCCGAAACGTTCGAAGTTGTGTATGTCAAATAATTACTAAAATACATATCAACATTGTACGCACCTCCAACCGCGTTGTTTGCTCTCATTTGCCTTTCTTGCGTTTAATTTATWTATTTGTAATAGAGAGAGCCCACAATTTAATTTCATTGGAAATAACTTTCTCGACCGAAAAGTCTGGCCGGAACAAGGCGGATAACCGGCACACTTAACGCGTAGAACAGTCAGCCGATCGAGAGCGCACGCGCAGACACGTCCAACACCAACCAGAGGCTCGAGCGCGAATCCACTGAAATATAATAATGCTGGAACGCAGTGATGCCAGTTTCGAGCCGGACAACATCGAGCAACAGATGGTGGGGAATACGCACACGAAAGGCGAGCCACGTACGTGTGAGCACGACGTTTCGGCTACTTTCGTACAGTAGAAGAGTACAGACGTACTATCTTTTTTCCTATTCCCTCACGCCGTACGATTGTCGACAACCTAAGAGACTCGAATCTTCGAATTCGGTAAAGCAGCTGACCTGCTCATCGAGCGATTGCATATTGACATAAGAAATTCTTACTTATAAATGCAATCGATCGCTCGACGAGCAGGCTAACCGCTTCGTCCGACAGAATACGATCAATATTATAYGTATCKWATATATAATAAATATTATATATAATAATATRATATTTTATATATAAYATTTATTATATATAATAGCATTAAAATTTATTATATTTCTTATATGCAAAATTTGTAATAGTAAAAAAATAAAAAATAATTTAATACAATATACAATGCAAGTAGTATGCTTTCACAGTTAATTTCTGTGAAACAAACATAAATTACAAAAGTTATTAAATTAAACAGAAAATATTACTTTATAAAATGACTGTATCTATTAACAACTAATAAAAAAATTTAGTACATAAATATTCAAATAAATTATAAAAATGAAAATATTAAACGAATATACAGGGTGTCCCAGACCACCCGTCTCACCCGATTTTTTCGTAAATACGACATTTTAAAGAAAAATGTTTCAGACAAAAGTTTTGTGACTTCGAGGAGGACATAAGATGGTGTCATTGGTTTGACCTTGGATAGTTGTTTGAAGATCACGTGAAGGTCACCTTTAATTTCTTAAATGGAAACCTCCATTTTTCAATGCATATTCTTGTAGCTTACCTCGAGAGCTTTCCAAAACGCTAATGAAACGTTTTTTTAATCAGTACTTTTCGAGTTATGAGGGTTGAAAGTTACGGTACCGCCGTCATTAGCATTACCCAAGGTGTACCGCGTGGAGGTTGCACGGTCGGATTTACACCTCTGGTGTGTGTGTGTGTTTGTGTGTGTGTGTGTGTGTGTGTGTGTATGTGTTTGTGTGTGTGTTTGTGTGTGTGTTTGTGTGTGTGTGTTTGTGTGTGTGAATGTGTGTGTGTCAACAGAGATAAGGACCCCACGGTTCGTCACTCCCGTAGTATTTATCGACTCCAAACCCTCTCTGCTGTACGCGCGCGCGCGCGCGTGTGCGTGTGTATGTGTGGCTGATGTTATTAAGCCTGGTGTTCGAAATGTCCACCGTTTGCTTCAATGCAAGCAAGTACTCTTTTCTCGAAATTATTTGTTGCATGAAGAATTTCATCAACATGTAGAGAACGAATAGCGAGACGTATTCTACGAATCATATCATCTCTTGTCGTAGGGCGCTCRCGGTATACCARATCTTTTAGTCTTCCCCACAAATAGTAATCGAGAACAGAGAGGTCCGGTGATCGTGGTGGCCAATGATGTGGGCCATATTTGCCTATCCATTTATCTGGAAAACATTTCGTTCAACCGTTCACGGGCAACTCTAGATGTATGCGCTGGACATCCATCTTGCTGGAAAAACATGTTTAGGCGCAATTGTAGAAGAATATTTTCAAGCAGGGGCGGAAGATYATTTTCAATGAAATTGGCGTACCGAATACCGTTTACGTTCTCTTCAAAGATATGCGGTCCAACGACATGTTTTCCAATAATTCCGCACCAAACATTGACTTTCCAAACATGTTGATGGTCAATTTCTCGGAACCAATGAGGATTTTCTTGTGCCCAATATCGACAGTTCCATGTATTTACAGAGYCGTCACTTGAAAATRTGCATTCATCAGAAAATAAAATTTTCTGATGAAAGTTGCGCGGTTGTTGACGAATCCAATTGCAAAATTCGAATCTGTATCTAAAATCGTCAATCGTCAATGCTTGGTGAAGAGACATTCTGTACGGATGCAACTTGTTTTCATGGAAAATTCGCCAGATCGTGCCGCGACTAATTCCAGAATCTCTTTCTGTACGTCTTAATGAATGGCAGGGATGCAATTGAGCGGATGCAAGAATCTCCGGCATCCTTTCATCTCTAACTTGGCGTCGAATTCGTCTACCTTTATTGTGATCCGGTTAAATAATACCTTTATTCGGTAATTCGGTTAGCTAAGCGAGAAAAAACTTTGTACGAATGAGGAGCGCGATCTGGGTATTGTTCTCGCCACAATCTTGCAGCTGCTCTAAATTGACCATCACATTAATTTAGACATTAATTAAGTGATAGCGTAAAAATTATCATTAAAATAAATTATTATTAGCTACAATCTAGCTATTAGCTACCAGCTAGGCTTTTAGCTTTAAACATTTATGTGTTATGAGCCAGTTAATATTAATATTATATTATAATCATTTATAACTAAGGGTATGTAAGTGTATCTTTTTACAGTTGATGTGTATGTGTGTAATAAATATATATATGTAAGTATATGGTTAGAGGAGAGGGAATACAGACAGGAAGTAAGGCTAGTCTATTTGGATAATGGCTGTTGAGGGAGGGAAGAGATTGTAAAAGAAATGGACAGGTACTTCATGAGGAAAAGGGGAAAGAGGGAGGAAGACGGGAATAATAGTGTCGGGATTTTGACCCGAGATGGCCGATCTGATCTCAGAGAGATCAAAGTCGTCGGACCCGATAGAGTAGGAGCCGGAAGGAACAGGAGTGGTGCGCTGAGGGAATTGGAGGATTAGGTTATCTAATGCTTGATGGGGATCATAGTAATAGTAGTGACGAGGATGAGGAGAAGGAATGTGAATTTCATCTATGAGTTCCACGCTTGAGGTGGAATTCGCGGGGAAGATTGCGAGGTGGCTCGGGAGAGGATTGGAGAATAAGAGGGGGATGAGAAAGAGCGAACAGAGGGAGGAGGAGAGTCGGGGAAAATTCGGGATGTGATTGCAGAATGGGGAGAATCGGGTTCTATCACAGGGGATGTAGGGGAACGCGGAGGTGATGGAAGGTGATTTGGGGGAGGTGATTGAGGAGAAGGTGGGGGAGGAGGAGACGCTTACATCTAAATTGTAATTTTCATTATTACTATTGGTTTCATTATTACTATTAATATCGTTAGTAATATCATTAATATTCCGCGGCGTTTGCCCACGAAGATATTCGGCGTAGGCCTAGTCTAAGAGTTGTCGCGCGAGCCTGCGTCCCCGACGCCGGAACCGTTTTGCCGCCTGACGGCTGCGGGTCGAATTCAGGGCTGGTCGGTCGCTTACTACGAATAAGCGCCCGAATTGTAACTTCTTTCTTTAGGAAAGGATGAAAAGAAAGGAAAAGGGGTAAATTATGGTTGTGAGTTTACCAGGTTTTATCAAAGGAGGAAAGTAGGGTAGATGAGTAGGCAAAAGGATAAGAGATCTACCATATTGGTTAACACCTTGAAGTGGGAAATAAGTTCATTAGATATTATCCATGAACTTTGAAGGGGGGGGGGAGTAGGAATATACGATCGAGTTCAACAGCAAAGCTGTTGACCTCAAAGGGGAGGATTGAGGTTCGCCAAATTGGTGACCCTCTTTTTTATGGATTAATGTTGAATCAAATTCATCGAATATTATCGATGAACTTTGGGGAAATGAGAATAAGGAACGAGTTCATCAGAGCTAGTGAACTCGAAAGGAAGGATCGAGAGGATAATTAATAATGGTCAACGATTGAAGCAGAAAGCAAGAAAGAGGAAAATCCGTGGATTGATACTATCGTAGAACCCGAGAGGTGCGCGTATACAATAAAAGAAGAATCCGAGAGGTACGCGTACGTAATAAAAGAAGAATCCGCGATTTAAGTAAGAAATATATATATGTGTAGATATATACATGTGGGGTGACTTACTGGTTGATTGTAGGCGGTTGAAGTAGTCTAAGGTAATCAGGATCGAAAATCGTTGATCTTTCGAACAGAGTGAGCAGTTGTTGGAAGCCTCGTGATGTGGATCTGCCACAGTTGATCTGTCACTTTTCGGTTACACTCACGAGTCCGGACACAGAAAACTGTTGGAACGACTCAGATGAATAACTCCAAAGAGAACGATTAACTTGGATGAATCAGTAACTCGGAGAATGTGTAACTCGGGTGAATCAATAACTCGGAGAATGTGTGACTCGGATGAACGCGTAACTCGGAGAATGCGTGACTCGGATGAATCAGTAACTCGGAGAATGCGAATCTTACGATATCGCGACTTATATAGGAATCCTTCCGTTCCTATGGGGTGTGCCATGTCGGCTGGTTAGGATTTTGGTTGGTGGGATCCTTTTTTGGGCATACACTTTTTAGTTTCTTAGATCTTGATTGGAAGGCTTATTATGGAGTCGGCTCCACTCAGAGTCCAGGATTTGGTAAAGTAGATTGGAAATAGTTTACCCTGTCTGTTTTCTGTCTTAGGATTGATCAAAATTCGAAAGGTGTTGTCGAGGAAAAAGGGGGATGATTAGTAGGTGGGAGTTAGTTAAGATTTGTTATCTTTGTGTCGTGTGTAAGTCTATGTTATGTTTATAGCTCCTTAGAGTTATTGAAAGCAAGGAGATCCCGTCGCTGATCGTGAGTGCGGTGTCGGATAGCGACAAACAAAAGCTCAGTTCTTAATCTTAAAGCGTTATCTTTTCGTTTTATGATTTTTAGGCGTCTGCAACAGCTTATCTCAATATGAATTCTATATCAAGTGACACTTTTTAGTCACTTGTTACTATTGGTTGCAGTGTTCATATCTCTGTTTACTTTTTCCTAGAGAAAGAATATTCTGTGAYATTTGTTTGRTTTTCTAGRSRCCACAGGCTCTGAGCTTCAGTTTTTATTGCTTCCCAAACAACGCACCTCTCAATTGATATTTTTCTTAAGTGACTTTTATGAGTTCTTGAGAAGAAACGAATGGGTCCGTTATTCGAAAAAGGCTTGAGAATTGTAGGCAAATGGATCCCATTCGATTCTCTCGCGTATGTTTAAGAATCATGACGATGACCAGATCTCTTTGAAAGAAAAGAATCGTGGAGTCCACAGGACGTAACAGTATCTTTGTATCTATGAGTCTTTTTATTCCAACCCAAATGCTTGTAGTTTTTAACAGTTCGAAGAAAAAACTATTGTACCAAACCTAAGTACATATGTATATATTTAAAAAAATATATATATATATTTCAATTGAATAAAAGATTTAATTACAAAGAATTAGAGAGGTAACAATACAAAATGAAAAAATTTAATTTAAATAAGAAACATTTTTACGTAAAAAAATTTGGCGCTGCAAGACTTAATAAGATAAACAATAAAACAATTTAGTGTAACAATAAATTTAATGTAAACGTTACATTGAATAAAAACAAAGTTTATGTATTAAACATAAACTTATGTATGAAATATCTTAAATCTATTCGCATTGATAATATACTACAATGCAAGAAATCGAAACTTATACGTAATTCTAATCCGCACATCCGTATCACTCACTTGGACACACGCTAATTATTATTGTTTTTCTTCTATCACATTGTTCCTTAAATTTTTTTATTATTTTCTTTTTAAATCGAAATTCCTCCCTCTTACTTCAAAGTTTTAACAGCAATTTTACAAGACAATATTACGCAATTTTATAAGATAATATTTTTTAAAAGAAATTAGAGCTACTATCACTTGGGTTAGACTAAATTAACTGTCGAGGTAATGGAATGAAACTTGGTAGAACTTTCGAGATAATGGAATTACAACTTGGCGCCATTTATTTGATATCAAATCTTTTATACAAATGATATACGTACATATTATTAGGGTTCATTATTAGATATTTGTAAATTCAGTAAAGCAACGCAATATTGTGATGACATTTGGATTGAAATGTATCACTTATTTTTTTTATTGTGTTATTATTATTAAAGCTACTACCATTTGGGTTGGTAGAACAGCAACATTTCCTTCAACCAACGCGTAAATTTTTCTCACTGTTCGAATTAATCGCTAGGAAGATGAGAAAAAAATATATATTATTTGAGATATTAAATATAATTTACATAATAAGTTATTGTCCCGATTAGAAATGAAAATGTTCTTCCTTCTATGTTTTTTTAATCTTCTTATATATTCGTTTAATATTTTCATTTTTATAATTTACTTGAATATTTATGTACTAAACTTTTTATTAGTTTTCAATAGATACAGTTATTTTATAAAGTAATATTTGGACTTGGTTAGAGGGTGTGCGTGAGAGTGGGTGTGGGCGAAAGTGAGCATTAGGTAGAAAGTGAATTAAAATAAAACGAGAGAGGTAAGAGATGGGAGTTAGTAGGCATACGAAAGGAAGGGATGAAGAGAACTAGGATAATTGAAGGGAAAAGTGTAGCTGGAAAATAAAGGCGGATTACAGAAGGAATTAGGAAGATACAAAGAGAAGAGGTTATGGCCGAAAAAAAGGCGGAAAGAATAGGTGTCGGTAACGTAGGTAAGATAAGGCAGATCGATAAAGAGAAGTCTAATTTTCGAAGGTAAGGAAGAGAAGATAAAGGTATAGGAATAAAGGTATAGAAATAGGAGTGAAGAAAAGTGATAAAAGGTAGGAAATGAAAGGGAAGAAGAAATAGTAATAGACTAGGATTAAGGGTATTAGCGTGTAAACGGAAAGATAACAAAATAGAGGAGAGGCTAGATGTTATGAAAAGAAGGCTTAAAAGCGCAGACTGATTTGATGTGATTTAACGTAGGATAAGGAACTAAGTGAAAGAGGAATGGAAGAAAGGAACACAATAGGTAATGGGAATTGAATGGAATGGGCTATAGAAAATGGGAATGGGCTATAGGATATGGAGGAATTATTTTATTGGACTTGTTAGAGAATCCAGAGATGATACAAAGGAACAAGAATTACGGAGAAGAAGAAGGGGAACAGGAAGAAGGAAGAGAGAGTAGGATGGAGAAGAGAAGATGAAAGGGATTGAAGGTCGCAGAAGGATGGATCTCGAGGAAAAGCTGATGTTTAGGAGAAGTAAGGAGAAAAGGGACAGTTTTGGACCACAAGTAATAGTATCCGGATGTGGAGGCGTCCTTTGATAGAGTTTGACAGGGACACGCTATGATATGCATTAAAAGTACAAAGGAACAAAGGGACAGAATTGTAAGAAGATAAAAGAAGGAGGATTAGTGCGGATATTTGGAAACAAGGTGGGAGAAGCGTATTTGAGGCAAGTTCACATGCAAGGGTTCAGAGGAATGAGGAACTGGAGGAAGGTATAGAGAATAGGAAGGGGAAGGAGAGATGGAAGAGGTTGAAGGCCGCAGAAAGATAGAATCTCGAGGGAAAGTTGATGTTTAGGAGAAGAAGTAAGAAGAAAAGTGACAGTTTTGACAACAAGTACTAGTATGCGGAAGGGATGGCGGCCCTCGAGAGTTTGACAGGGACACGCTATGAAATGCACTAAAGGTACAATAGGAACATAGAAACAGAATTTTAAGAAGACAGAAGAGGAAAGATTAGAGAGGACATTTGAAAACAAGGAGGGAGAGGCAAGATTTCATAGAAGGATTCAGGAAGAAAGGGAGTAAGGCAAGAATTTACAAAAGGTCCACTCTCACGGAGAATTTGGAAGGAATAGGGAATAAGTACAGGAGTAGGAAAAAAGGATGGATGCAGGAGTAGGAGAAAGTGGATTGACGAAGAGGAAATAGATTAGGGTAAAAAAAATGTAAACCAAGTCCTCTTTGGCAATGTAAGCTGGAAGACTTGGTGAACTCTAATAAGGATATGGAAAAAGAAAAGTTAAGAGATCGGAGTTAGGGACAGTATAGGGTTAGGTATAGGGAAGAATATAAGTTAAGAGATCGGTGACAGGGACAGTACAGAGTTAGGTATAGGGAAGAGTATGAATGGATGAGTGGGTTTAGCTAACTTTATAAACCAAGTCCCCTTCTAGGCCGTATACTTATATGTTCTATTTATTGTTTTTTGTATTATATATCTGTATACATTTTATGGCTGAAGGTAATAAAGATATCTATAAAGTAATATTTTCTGTTTAATTTAATAACTTTTGTAATTTATGTTTGTTTCACAGAAATTAACTGTGAAAGCATACTACTTGCATTGTATATTGTATTAAATTATTTTTTATTTTTTTACTATTACAAATTTTGCATATAAGAAATATAATAAATTTTAATGCTATTATATATAATAAATGTTATATATAAAATATCATATTATTATATATAATATTTATTATATATAAGATACATATAATATTGATCGTATTCTGTCGGACGAAGCGGTTAGCCTGCTCGTCGAGCGATCGATTGCATTTATAAGTAAGAATTTCTTATGTCAATATGCAATCGCTCGATGAGCAGGTCAGCTGCTTTACCGAATTCGAAGATTCGAGTCTCTCAGGCTGTCGAAAATCGTACGGCGTGAGGGAATAGGAAAAAAGATAGTACGTCTGTACTCTTCTACTGTACGAAAGTAGCCGAAACGTCGTGCTCACACGTACGTGGTCTTTCGTGTGCGTGTTCCTCACTATCCGTTGCTCGATGTTGCCCGGTTCGAAACTGGTATCACTGCTGGAACGTGCGTGACCCTATGAATAAGTGTGATTCGAGAAAGAGCATCTAAGGTGGTATCTTTAGCCTTCTCTAAGCAATACTACGCATGCGTGGTAGACGATAGTGGGGACAATCGTACAGGATCATCAAGGGGATCGTATCTTGTGCTGGAAAGAAACAGAGGTACCACTTAAAACCCTCTTTATCATTTCACAACATTAGCGTCCGTACACGTTCCAGTATTACTATATTTCAGTGGCGAGGCTTGATTGCTAGCGCCCCTTGCGTCAAAGGCTGCAGATACCATCCCCACTGCATAGCTTCGAGCAGCGACGACGACGACGTTTCTTAGTATGAAAATAAAAACTCTCTTACAATACAGTTCAAACCCAAGCTATCGATTAAGACCATTTAAAACTTAATTAGCTCAACCGTTATTGAGATCTGATAATCTCAAGTGCTCGCAACTCGCCGCTCGCGTATAGATACACGGTCTGTCTATTGCCCGTATCACACTAGCGATTGGCGATTGCGTCTGCGTTTGCATTTTCGACTCTTGACCAATCAGAAAGAAGCGTTATCACATCCGTAAGATTACCATAAGCAGAGTTTCTCTTTTTTTTTATGTCCCTTTTTTGCTCTGTTTTTCTCCGATTGTTTTTTTTCCCTTTGTGAAATCGCGCGAACGTGATGGAAAGCGCCTTGTCGACACCTCATCCCTATTGGTCCCGCTCGGCGCCCGACCGAGCGACCGACCAACCAAATAGCGCAACGCTAGAATGGGAGAACTTTCCCTCTAGAATCGAGAGCCGAATCCCTCGCAAGCGCGCGAAGATTCGCTCTCTTCAGCCCCAACCTTCGGCAGAGCAACATCTCTTTGCTTCACCTTTGTGCGCGACTCTTCAAATTCTTTCGAAATCATTCTTCTAATTCGCGAAGTGCAAGTTCCAATTCCAATTCCAAATCGCGTCTAAATCTAGCTTAAGTAGTATAACTCAATTAACTCTAATTACTAAATCATAAGAGAATTTGTATTAGTAAGTTAAATATACGATTTATACATTTGTAATTCAGAAACGTTATATTTTTTCAAATTCGATCCTTCCATTTAATTTTGAGAGATCATTGCTAAATTAATCATGAGTGTAAGTGAACTACGAAACGACGCTGTCCA
>JANQDE010000932.1:0-12875 GCA_037157785.1 Cephalotes varians | reverse complement strand
AAATGAGATGACCGTTCGTATATATAAATATCGTTCATCTCTAACTGACAAACCGCCGAACAAAAACAATTAGAGCGGAGACACACTATGAATTATCTAACTAAGAAGATCGTTGTATATAGGGTCTAATAACGTGGTGTCCATTTGCGCGTTAAGGCCGTGTTTTTGTTTTTTAATGAAAATCATCTCCGAGATGAGACGTTTATTGTAATTCATCTCCTCATCGAGTATTTTCGCATTGTCCCAATCGAACTCGTGCCTAAAATTCAATCTGTGGTCCGTGATAACAGAATTTTGTGTACTGTTCCTTCTGATGAAAATTATAATTGTGAATATGACAGTTATTGTACCAGATAGTGAACAAAAAATAAATACAGATGTAGAAGAGGAAGAAGTAGTAGAAGAAAGCGAGGATATTAAAGATTGTATGAATGATGATTCTCATCAAACAATAGAAAAATCAGATGAAGATAATTGCAATGAAAGTAATAGACCATCTCGTTTGCGAGGTAGACTTCGAGGTACAACTAAAGAAATGATGGAATCAAGGGACAGATTACGAAAAATAAAACTACAAGAAAAGGATGATCAGACTAACGTACGAAGGTCAGAAAGAATTAAAGAAAAACTTCAGGTAACTTTAACTCAGTAGAAAGTTGTCAAGTACCAAATAATTATTTAGAAGCGAAACAAAGTAAGGATTGGATCAAAATGAGAAACAGCAATGAAAGATGAATTAACATCATTCAAAAAACATTGGGAAATAATATCGGAAATAGTCGATAAGCCAAAGAATGCGAAAATAATTAAAAGTAAATGGATGTTAACTATAAAAAATGATAAGGAAAATAATGATATTAGATATAAGGCACGATTGGTTGCAGCAGGATACAACAGAAAAAATATAAAGATTATGAAGAATCTTATGCTCCGATAGTAGCTATAGAACAATCGCATGACGATTGTTAATGAGTTTAACTGCTAAATTAAATTGGGAGTATCGTTTGACGTAAAAACGGCCTATCTACATGGTGATCTTAAAGAAACAGTATATCTTGCGTTACCTTAGGGTTTGAACATGAGTATGGAGAGAAGAATGTGTTCAAACTCAACAGAAGCATATATGATCTCCCTCAGTCGGAACGTAATTGGTACACCAAATTTAAAACCTCGTTAGTAGAAATAGGGTTTAAACCGTTAATATCAGAAAATTGTATTTTTGTTATGTCACAAGATAATATTTTTGTTGCTATAGCGGTGTATGTCGATGATTTTACAATAGTATATAACAGTAGGGATATGTGCGATAAGGTAATAACACTGCTTAAGAAAACGTTCGAAATAATGGAAACAACGAATTCTAACAAGTTTCTTAATATTACGATTAAAAGGTTCAAAACAGGTATCGGTTTGTCACAGATAGAATACATTGAGAAGTTGTTGTTAAAGTATGGTATGAGCGAGTGTAACCCCGTTACTACACCTATAGTTCCAGGAGAAGACAAATCATTTTAACTTTAGATGTGGTTGACGAAGAACCATATTAAGAAATAATTGGCGAGTTGTTATATCTCGCTAATAGAACTTGACCGGATATTACGTTTGTAACGTCATATTTGTCTCAGTACAATCATAAACCAGAAAAACGACATTGGCTGTTAATTAAAAGAGTACTAGGGTATTTGGGTGGGACGAAAGATAAAGTCCTCTTTTACAGTAATAAGTATGGTTCACTAAAAACATATGCCGATGCTAGTTGGGGAAATGCAGAGAAAATCCCTTTTCAGGGAGAGTGATGATAGGCGACTCATTGATTATATGGCGAAGTAATAAGCAAAAATGCGTTGGCCTTTCAACATGTGTAATAGAATTGTTCGCATGTTCTGATGTCGTGAAAGAAATAAAGTGGTTTGCTAATAGGTAGAAATGAATTTACAGATATTTTCTTATGAACCAGTAATTGTGTACTGCGATAACAAAGCAGCTATTGAATGGATGGGAAATGCTCGATCATCTACTAAAACAAGACATGTCAATTTGAAATTTCATTTTGTACACGACGAAATAGAAAAAGGAAAACTTGACGTTTGTTATGTAGAAACAAAGTATATGATAGCCGATTTTCTTACCAAAACTGTAACCAAAGATAAGTTGTTATGGTCATTAAGTCAAGTAAATCTGTTAAGCATAGAAGAAGTTACGCAAAAATAGCAGAGTTTGACTATATCGCTCGTAGGTGAAGAATGAAGGTTGGTATGATATAAGAATTTTCCGAGCGACATAGTTTAGGTTGGTTCGCGTGTAAAAGATGAATGGCAGAGAGGTATAAGAAAACTCAAGAAGCGTGTAAAAGAGGAATGGCAGAGAGGTATAAGAAAACTCAAGAAGCGTAGGTGCGTGCGTAGAAGAATCGCGTTCTATTAATATTGAAACTGTATTATTATTATTACATTACAAATATATCACTTAGACATACAGAAATCGACTTCGTATTGTTTTTATAACAAACCGGGACATAAGTCGCTATTGTAAGTCAAAAACAAAACATGAAATTAACAACGTGATGACGGCAATTGCTTGTAATTGCAGAAGTTAAAATATCGGATATGTGATATTTAGATAGCGGTGCAACAAAGCACATGAGCAATTCAGAAGAAAAATTTAATTCTCTGCACGAGGATGCGACAACAAAAGTTTTTACTGCGGCGGATCAGTACCTTGAAAAAGGTACTGTGAAAGGTCCAGTGAAAAAGGAAAAGGGTCTGTCAAGTTGAGTACTCGAATTAATAAAAATGACTCGAATCTCGTGGAACTCAAAAATGTTATTTACGTGCCAAAACTCAAAAGTAACCTGTTATCAGTCTCCGCCATCACAAAGGTTATGTTGTAATATTCGACAATAAAGGTGCATCAGTAAAACGTGCGGATGGTTCTACGGCATTGACAGTGACTAAACGAGATCAATTATATATAGTGAATCAAAACAAAAATTATACGATGTGTGTGAGCAGCGAACGCGATAATCTATTGAGATGGCATCAACGTTACGGTCACTTAAATATAAACGATCTAAAGAAATTAAAATCCAGCGAAATGGTCGAGGGATTAAATCTACGTTCAAATATAACTAACAAGTAACACTACCCAAGTGCCACTCACCGAATCAAATGAAACTTTGCATACAGGTAGAACATTGAAAAATATTAGACACGTATTTTTTTATACCTGCCCAAACTCATTTTTAAGAGTAAAAACTACTTCTTGACGGTGTAAAATAGGGGTGGCAAACAAGTAACGGAGCGACGAAATATTTCCTCAAATATGGTCTTTTTATAAATGTTAAGGTCATACCTGAAGTAACTTTAAACCAGGAATCTAATGATGACCTTGAATTTGACCTTGACAATGACTTTCAAGATTATTTGAAGGTCAACATAATTTTTTGAAGGGAACCTTCTCACTCTGGAAATTGAAAGAGCCAGATATTTTTGAATTCGATTATGAACTTAAGTTATAAATCAGACATAAATTTAAAAGTCATAGGATTACTTAAATCTAATCAAGATATGAGTACTTTCAAAAATAAAAGCTGTTATGAAAATTTTTTATCTTCAAAAGTTATTTATTTTATGAGAAGCATTAGATAGTAGTGACCTAAAGCTTGATCTTTACTGTGATCTTCATGGATACTTGTTATTCCGGTAAAAAATAGATTAATTTTCAGCATTATCCAGGAACAACGACGTGGACTAGTAAATTCTGTTCCCTTTGGGTTGTTAAATTAGCGTGAGTCCCCTTGCCTCTCACGTCTCCTAATACTTAAGTAAGCAGTTACTTAATGTTTATTGATGTTTTTTACAGTAGTGTGGAGGATTCTCGTCAGTTTTTTTGCAAAAGCAATAAACGCAGCAACCTACATACGAAATCGGTGCCCAACAAAAGTCTTAAATGAAAATACTCCATTCGAGATGTGATCAAATAAAAAGCCATATATAGGATTCATGCGAATCGTCGAAAGCAAGGGAATCATACTGAATAAAAGCGGTAAGCGAGGTAAATTTGAACCGAAAGAGAACGAATATATCCTAGTTGGCTATGATAAAATTTCTAAACCGTATCGACTATCGAAACGGTTCAAAAACGGTATTAATTAAAGTGCGTGATGTCAAATTCATTGAAACAACACGACTGCATGAAGAATTATCAATCAAGATAGAAGATCAAATCATAAAATCCGATGACTCGGACAAAGAACTCTCCGAAGAATTGGTCGGTGAAGAAAAAGAAAGTTCTGATGAAAGTGAAATTGATGAAGAGCCAATGGAAATTACAAGTACACCAAACGAAGAATCCGGAAGACCAAAATGCGGACAAGGAAGACCAAAAATCGAAAGGACTGGAAAAGTGGGAAGGCCAAGAAAAACTTATTCGGCAGTATTGATAGAGTCAAACGATCCAACAACTATTGAAGAAGCCATGGACAGAAACGATCAGAATCGTGACTAAAAACAATGAATATCGAATTCGATACACTACATAGAAACGTGGAAATTAGTTCCGAGGCTCAAGAGTAAAAGCGTACTTACAAATCGGTAGGTGTTTAAAACGAAATACAATCAAGACGGCACGATAAAAAAACATAAAGCAAGACTAGTTGCTCGAGACCAACGTAAAGATATCGATTACGAAAATGTTTTTGCTCCAGTGGCGCGATATGAAACTATAAGAATTTTATTGGCAACGGCAGTTGAAAAATGCACGTACATCATGGATGTAGTATAAGCCTATACTCAAGGAAATCTAGAAGACGAAATTTATATGGAACAGCCCAAATCCACTGAGAAAAACGGCGATGAAAACATGATGTGCAAGCTGTTAAAGCCATTATACGGACTCAAACAATCAGGAAGAGAATGGTATAAGGAGTTAGACAAATACGTCACAGCCCAAGGAATACACCGTACTGAAGCTGACCCTTGTGTTTACGTCCAGCTGCGACGTCTGGAGATTCTGCGCTATACGCTAGCGGAGAAACCGACTTCATCGTCTTGAACGGCGGCAGCTTGGCTCAGGTAAGCATAGTCTCGATACAGCAGCTTTCGTTTCTTTTGACTGCTGAATTCGAAATCGGCAGCTAATCTCCTGCCGCGGCCTTTTATAGTGCTTGCTGTTGCTTTCTGAATTCGGGAAACTGCGGCGCGCGAGCCCTCTGTTAACGGTGCTCGCTTAGATAATTGCTCGTCGAGGCGCTCGCGAGAAAAGCGTCATGGGCAGTGTTTCTAGATTGTGCAAAATCGAGTCTGCGCAGTAGAGCAATGCGCTGATTGGCTCTCTCGCGTCGGCGCGAGTACGAACAGCGGTGGAGAGAGAGAGAGAGAGAGAGAGAGAAATAAAAAGCGAGGGACACTCCGTAAAATCCTTTCTGAGTCAATTATCGATATGAAATGATGATAAAAATGACAATAAGAACCAAAGAAAATGATAAATCAGCCCCAAACCAATTAATCTAACTCCTAGCACACATAGGAGGTAACAGCTTATATATGACTTTTTTAAGAATGGTTAGTGTATGCACTCCATGGCCGAGAGGACTAAAGCGCGCGGGCGGCTGCCGCGCGCGCGAGAATCAGGGTTTAAGCCCCGAAAATAATTTTTCTTTTTAAATAATAAAATAAATTATAAACAAATATTATATAATTGTTTTTTAGAATTTTTTATTTGTAATGAAATATATGTTCGAGAAAACATTTTATCCAAAGCATTATATTCGGTAACTAGGAAATTATAAAATATATAATATTGAAAATAATGAAAATTAAAATGAATTTTCATGCATACTTTAAATTAATAATGAAATTAGCAGTTTCAACGCAACCCAAGAGATACTGCAGCGCGTTTTTTTGTTATAACTACGATATTTCTTTTAATATATTTAATTAACGATTTTTTTTTTAATTTTACAGCATGATAAAGTTATTTAAAATCATTATAAATATATTCATCAAATTATCGTTATTGTGGAATCATCGCCAGTAGTATTTATTTTCAATGGAAAGTTGAATAATTAATTAAAAATTGATGAGTAAAAGAAAATTAATAAAATGATTTTAAAAAAATAACGAAAAATACAACAAATTGAAAATTACTCTAATGAAACGAAATTCAATTAAAAATACATAATTATGTGAATAAATACTTGCTCTTGGGTTTCCTATACGTGATCCCTGTAAGTATTGAAATATTAATTAGAAAAGTTAGTATTGAAATATTAATTAGAAAAATCAGGAAAAATACTAATATTTATAATTGATAATAAAAAAAACGATATTAAATAATTATTAAAAAAATATTTTTGATAACATTAAGAGAATCATTAATTTGTTATAAATCTTAACAATTTCATAACCAATACCTATCGTCTCGTTGCAAAAAGTGAAAATTAAAAGTGACACTAATATGTTTATTACAAACCGATTAATAGAAAAATACTTTGAATCCCAAAACAATTTCAAAAATAAAAAGATATATTAATTTATATTTCTTTATAATTGGTTGATTTACCGTGTAAATTACTACTAGAAAAAAGTTAAAAATGTTTTTCTGTAGAGTTAAAATTTAAAGCGTTAATACCGAATGTATTTCCGATCGATCTCAAGAAACAACGCGCATTTAATAATGAGATTTTCGTCTTATTACCCTTCTCATCTTTAATCTCACTAACATCAGAAAATGTTCTCTCTGGTTCCGCATTTGAATGCGGAAGCGAGAAAACTATCAAAATTAATGATTTTAAAGTTGGGAATCGTAAGACAATTTTACTTTTGTTTTTTACTTGTAAAATAAAATAAAAAGATTCTACTTCTAACTTCATTAAATTTTCACGTTCTTTATCATCAAAAACATAAGGCAAAGCTCTCTATTCAGCTGTTAAAGAATAAATATTAACGAAAGGAAAATAAATTTGAACATTACTTAAATCTGTAAATGAATTTCTTGTTTCGGGATTCAAAACAATTGTCAGTTCCACGAAAATTAGCAGTTTTAAAAAATCTCCATGTTCTAAAAACCGTTTCCTCATTTTTTCTACTGAATGTACATAAAATTTTAAACAATTTTCACATTACATTTACATTTATTTCTTCAGACAAATCTTTTACAATTTTATTAAATTCCGAACCATAATATACATCATTTAAATGTTTAATATTCTCTTTTATTATAAAATTTGTCCTAAGAATATTCACAAGTTGTTTTTCAATCAAAAAATTCATTCCGATTTGTTTTAATATTTTTTCTATCGAATAATACAATTTATGAATTAATAATCCTTTAGTTTGGAACAAAGCTATTGAAAAAATTTAAAACGTACTTTAAAAAAGACGCGTAAGCTTTGGTTGTCGGATTTAATAATAAAAAAATTTTTTCCGCGGAACTACTTTCATTTTTAACCTTTTTTTTTTGTCACTTGAATTTACGTTTTTAATTGGCGTTGCATTCAATTTCTTTACTTTTTCTGCGTATTCCTCGACCGTAAAATAATCTACTAATGCAGGCCATTCTTCAATTATTCGATTTACGCAATTGTACATTTCAAGCCACAGCGTTCCTGATAATTGCAAAATTTTATGTACTGGATTCGAATAATACTTTAAACATTCTGCAAGCTCAAAAAGCGCTTGGGACTATTTAAAAATAATTGTAGACGGATCTCAATAACTCTTCGATCTCTTTCGATATTACGGCACAGCTACTTTTCGCGATTAAGGTCGACGAATGACAGATACAATGTAAAACTATTAGATGCGGTACTTCGTCTTTAAAAAATTTTTGAAAACCTTTATTTTTTCCTACCATAACACTTGTCGCAACCTAAGGCTATAATATTTTGCATATTTATTTCATTACGAATAAAAAAATCTTTAAAACTTTTAAATAAATTTTCCGATTTTACTATCTAATTTTAAAATTTGCAGCAAATGTTGTACAACTTTACCCGACTGTTCCGAAAAATATTGAACAGAGATACATAGAAGCTTCGAATTGCTTATGTCTGTACTCTCATTTACTAAAACTGAAAAAAATGTTTTATTTAAATTAATTTTTGTCTCCTGAAACGCGGTTTCGTAAAGAATATTTTTAATAATTGCGGTACTCTTATCTTTTTTTAATTTCATTTCCTGAACTGCTTCGAAATCAAAACTGAGTCTTTTAATTACCTAAATCGTCTACTCGATATTCCAAAGTTTTGTTCGACTAAAAATTGCGACATTATCATTTCTACAGTATGAACACGATCTCGAAAAGAAGGACCTTGCACATGGACTATCTCAAAAGAACCCGATTTTTTCGCAACATCGACACTATCTTTATGTTTTTTACTGTCTGCGTGACGCGTCAAATCTGATTTTTTTATAAATTTTACATCGGTCTTACAATAATTGCAAATTGCCGTTTGTGCTTCGATCAGGTACTTTTGTAGCCAGTCCTTCAAATTCTCATCCCGTAACCAATCTAGCGGCCAAGAAACGATTTTAACTTTTTTATTCGTATTTTATTAGTATCAGTCGTTTCATCCTTTTTTTCTTTTACCCGGAAGAAACCGAAGCATCATGTTATAATAGGAAAAAACGAAAAAAGAAACCGCAATGTTTTTCAAAAAATTGTACAAAATAAGCAAACTATATACGAATATTTTCCCGTAGTATCCCGTAGTATTTGATCCTCGCGCGCGCGGTAGTTGTCCGCGCGCCTTACCCCTCTCGGCCATCGAGTATATACACTAACCATGCTTAAAAAGTCATCTATAAGCTGTTACCCCCTATGGGGGCTTGGGGTTAGGTTAATTGGTTTGAGGCTGATTTATCATTTTCTTGGGTCATTGGTTATTATCATTTTTATCATCATTTTATATCGATAATCGACTCAGAAAGGATTTTATAGATTGTCTCATGCTTTTTACTTCTCTCTCTCTCTCTCCACCGCTGTTCGTACTCGCGCCGACGCGGGAGAGCCAATCAGCGCATCGC
Source organism: Cephalotes varians (assembly GCA_037157785.1). Classification (NCBI taxonomy): domain Eukaryota; kingdom Metazoa; phylum Arthropoda; class Insecta; order Hymenoptera; family Formicidae; genus Cephalotes; species Cephalotes varians. The sequence goes on along the minus strand of JANQDE010000932.1, from coordinate 3,849 downwards.
TCTATTGCGCAGACTCGATTTGGCAGCACGATCTAGAAACACTGATCGTGAATGGTGCTTCCGAGAAGCACCGTGCGCCTGTGTGCGCGGTATTGTAATCGCGCTGTTTGCGGGGCTGCTTAGGCGTCCAATAATCGTGTACGGTCGTAATGACCGCCACATAGTAAATTCTTTATCAGTGAGCTTGTACACACGAGGTAAGACAGACTGAACATGTGAATAGATAAATCTATAAGGAAATCGAGATGTATTAACTTCTAAACACCAAGAGTTTACACTAGAAGTAAGACAGACTGGAAGTATAATCTTGTACATATGGCAAAATAAAAATAAAAAGAACATACCAGTGATACTTATACTTAAGGTAAGACCGGTTAACACGTTCGTTACCACGGTCAAGTTGAAAAAAATCGTCGCTATGATCTTTTTTGCAACATGCTTTTGTTTTATGTAATATGTTGCACGTATTCATTTGTACACGTATAAAACACATATATGGGTAATTAACAACAATTGATAAATAATAGGATGAGAGGCAGAAGCGCTCTAATTCTTGATTCTTGCTGTCTCTTCAAGCCTCTAAAAACAAGCTCAGGTTCGAAACAGTCAGTGCAGTGGATCTGATCGAAGTGCTGATTGACGAAGTAGAGTTTTGAAATCAGCGTCTTTTTATATTCAAAAAGTTCGCTGTTTGGAAATTTCCGACGATAATCGACTCTGCCGATTGATGCCTTCACACCATTCGGTCGGTTGTGAGGCACTTAGTCGTCGCCAATTGTTTTCGATGTTTGCGGATAATAATCGTGCGTTCGCGCGCATTTATTACGCGTGATTTAAAGATCATAGTATGGTAACATTTAAAAAGTGACGCTATCATCGCTGATGTTTGGTGGGACGGTATTCGATCGACCGGCAACGATGTGATTTCAGTACATCGTTATATAATAACTGTATGTATGGATTAGTTTTATTCCCAAAATTTTTTTTATATTTTTTTACTCACAGTTTCTCATTTTTCTAGTTAATCTCTTATAAAACGCAAGGAATACGAAATAAGAATTGTCATCATAAAAAAATCTGCCAACTACGCTCTCAAATTAATCACTCTCACAAATCCATATCTCCAATTGTTTTTATTTATAATACGATTTATTTATAATATTTTTAATATAATTTCTTTAGTTCATTCTGGATATCGATTCTTTCGTTATGGTTATTTTTGCCGCGAAATGCGTTATACAACACATTATATGTATGATATATGAACGCGCATATTTCAAAGCGATTAGAACTAAATCATTAGATTTAAATCTGATTATATACATACTTTTATTGCAACTGTCTAGCGCATCTTTCTTTTATTGTCTAATCCACTTCTAAAGAAGACATGTTAACTATAAAATTGAATGTTTCTCGAAGTTTATTGTTGACTTTTTTCGCGACGCTGATTAGTTCTTTTGCAGCGCTTATTTCGTGAGCGGCTGTTATTGCATTTTGGTAATTATGTGTATCTTGAGATCTATAGTGCAACAACAAATCAAAACCGAAATGTTGTCTACTTCACACGTGTAAAGTTTTGATGTTTGACAGAAAGAATTTCAGCGAGTACTTAGGAAAAAAAATTGTATTATTTGGTTGTGTTTTTTAAATTTTGCTAAGCATTAAAAATAGCATGCTTCGCAGACACAAAAGAAGATATATGCTGTGTACGGTGAAGGTCATTCTTGCTTTTTCGGAAATAAAAAAGCATAATGTGCCAAAAATGCTCCTTATTTTTTACTATTTTTAACGTTGAAATTCCTTCTGTCAAACAACATCAAAACTTTACACGTGTGAAGTAGACAACATTTCGGTTTTGCGATGCAATGCCATCTGGTGCCAAAACCGGGACAAACTTTTGCATCAATCCAATAATAACCATGAGTAATAGCCTGGTATTTGTTTTATGATTATATTTTTCATATGCAATAAATAATTTACTGTCAAAAATTGAATTTTTTCCTTTAAAAGCCATTATAATTGGAAAATTATACTCTCCTACAAAGCTTCCGTAAGTTTTCATTGTTAACCCTCTTTTACTTGAAAACTTCGATAAATCGAAACCTCTATAACTCAAAAATTTCAGTTCTTCCCTTGAGATTCGAGTTACTGTATCGAGTCAACTGTATCTCATATTAATCAAGTTATTTACAAGAAACCAATTGTTCAAATTTTATTAGATATTTTGATTATGTTAGTTTAAATTATATACTATATTGTATTTTAAGAGAGGCACGAGGTTTGTATGGTTAAATGGAGACGAAATTTTTTGTGAAATTATTTTAGGAAAAAATAGATGAACACAGTTTTGTTTAGATAATATTTACTGTTATATTTACTACTATATTTAAATAAAAAATTAATTTGTGATAGAAAGCTTATTAAAAATACAAAAGTTTTTGTCATTGAAAGTAAATTCGAAAATGTGTTTTGCTATGTGATTTCGTAACTTCTAAGGAAGCACTCTGTATTTCACGACTTTGTTGTAAAATATAATTATAAAATGATAATAACATAAATAATATCAATAATAATATAAATAATATCAATTTTTATGTAAAAGTTTGAAGTTACGTTGAAGTTAATTGAAGTTTTACGTTTATGTTGTTATCATTTTATATTAATAATATTTTTCTAATGGTCTATTTTAGATTTAATCTGTAAACTTAAAGTGTCATGAGAAAAACAAGAAAATCACTATCTTAGAATCATGACAAATCGAAGAATAAGAAATGAAACTTGAAATTTTTGGACCTGTCTTTAATAATAAATAAAAATTTCTTATACTTTTAATAAATTTTACAAATAAATTTTCATCTCAAGTATAGTAGTAAATAATACTTAAATAGAAAATTGTTTTTATTTCTTTTTCCAAAAATAAATTCGTAAATTTCGCCTTCAGTTTGATTTATATAAACATCCTGTACATTTCTGAAAGCAAACAGAAATTTTATAACATATAGCGATTATGAATATGATTTGAATAGAATATATTATTTATCTGTTCTTACGAAGTTTGGTGGAACTTGAACACTTTTTCTTCCCACGAATTGTAACAAGCCTAGTTCAACGCCAGTATCCCATTGCGTTACGATGGCTTCAGCTTGTTTCATTTTCTCCCATCTTCCAGTATAAATGACTGACTGTCCCGATATATCTTTCGAAGATTCTTTTAGGGTCTTATTCAACCACGCTGTATGACTTTCGATAATATTTTTAACACTTTCTCGAGTAAGAATATTGACGTCTATTAGCTTCTCTACATATCGATCTGGTATAGATCTGTATGAAAAGAGAAATTTATATTATTTTCTAATTATTATAGATATTTTATTTAAAAAATAAACTTCCGAAAACAATCCATGCCCCATTATCATGAACAGAATTAACAGAAATACTCTAAATGATATTAAATGAATGCCTTTAAATGGATTTACATCGATAAGAAAGTTTAATAAGAAAAATGTTAAAACAAATAGTATAAAGGTAAAAATGAAGATAATTATTTTGATTGAAAAAGCTAATGCCGATTATCTTAACCTTGATATATGTTATCAAAATCATGACGGATCTTGAACAACCTTCAAAAAGTTTTAAAAGTTTGGCGGTTATTTATTAACTTTTTCAAAAAACGAATATAAAATTTATATCCTTCTCTACAAAAGTAGTGATATCTGAAAATGCGCCAACTACGRAAAGRGATTTTCATACGAACTACTACATTTATTTCTTCATTATTATTCTTTGGCTGACATTTATAATTTTCCATTAACATTATGTTATGTTTGTCTCTAAATGTAATATATTTTT
>JANQDE010000931.1:11400-28138 GCA_037157785.1 Cephalotes varians | reverse complement strand
AYTGAGCAACTCYTRCAGTCTCCCGCGCCWKCATYACTAGCGATTCAAGATCTGATTGTGGAACTTGTTAAAATACATGGCATAAATATGGTAAAATTGAAATCACACGATGCCTGCTTGTACATGAAGTCGTCAACTGTACTTTTCATGTTTGAATTAGAACATTGTATTAATCATGTGTATTTCGAACTATATCAGAAAACGCATTTCACAAGTGAAAAATTAAAACAGTTTGTAACCTATTTACGTCAAAATTGTATCACCAATAAATGTGACGCGGCAATTATTTTGCGCAAATTTTAAAATGATAAAAATTCACTTATAGACTGCGAATTAATAGCTTTAAATGATATTGTACATAATGCGTTAAATGATAAATAAATATATGTATTGAAAATGTATTACTCAATCTTCAAAATTATTTTTCGTTGTATATGAGTGAAAAGATATCTTCTTTTTCTTGCATATCAATCCTTTCCAAATAAAACTTATTTTTTTCCCTTGCATTTCACTCATATAGTGTGAATTAGTAATGTACACTTTATATAAAATTGTAGATACTGCGTTATATTTTAAAAAGTAAAAAAATAATGTTTTTGTAAAAAAATTTTGTTTTTTCTTGTTTCTCTCTGAAATTATATGATACGAAGATGTGATATGCTATTATAAAATAGTTTATATGTAATGGGAAAAATGAAATTAGAAAATTATATAAAATTAACACGTTTTTAGATGTATTGTAGATAGCATATGTTTATTTATGATGGTGGTAATGCTACCAATTGAATAGTTTGAATACATTTTGTAAAGCAATTTTTTACAAGTTTCTGACAACGGAAGGTGTGTGTAACATCCAACTTATTTAGAGATTCTATGTTTTCGTAATGCGCCTCGATATTTTCAACATGGACTTCCTCTCGTTTCATCCAGGAGCAAATCCCGCAGCCATTCTCGTTTCTCATGTACCTTGACGTACACAACAATTTCATCATCAGTCGCCGTTGTACCCATCACCGTCATTGTAATCAAATCTCTAGCCATGCAGTATGGAACCATTCTATCCTCCTATTGTATTCCATGATGATTCTCAATCAGCCACATCGCTTGGTGTCTTTCAGATTTTGAAAGAACAGTCCATGGATAGAGGCATCCAGAAATATAGTGAGAGAGAATATGTCCCTCTTTGAGAGCAGCAAATTCCTTCACAACAAAGTGTTTTCCAACGAGGAAACCTTGCAGATCCACAAATATTGGTACAGACATGATTGTATTCTCGAGAAAACTTTGGTCGACTTTAATGCATCGTGGATTTTTATATCATCTTCAGGGAATGATTGGGAAAACAGGGAAAAGAGTGGGATCACACTTAGGTAATTTTGCGCACAACATTGGTTAACGGATTGTACTGAATCACGCGATCGTGTAATAAGGCAGTACGCGATGGTATTCATAGGTACATTCTCCTTACTATCGAATTCTATGCGCACGTCCATAGTTGCGCTCTTGATCGATTCGTTTTGCCGAGAGTAATCGATAATCACGAACGGATCATTTTGTCGAAAATTTGTGACAGTTTGATTCGATTCGAGATAATCATATTCGTAATAGTTTTTACAGAAACGTGCGTACGTTTCGTAGAGAATCGACCATCTGTTTTTATCGAAATCCAGATTCATATCATCGTACGGATAACATTCTGAATTCAGATAAAGCTTCACGTTGTTTAATTTGCAATGGTCGAATCGACTCGTATTCTCGGACATAATGTTTTTCCGGCCAACTGGCAAAGCGAAGATTACGTATCGCGGTTTTTCCAGTTGAGTAGCGGTCTTTATGGACCACGATTTGGTCGTGCGATGCAATAGCGGAAACTCGTACAGATCCCACGAGCGAAAAGCCATGCTGAGGTATCGCCCGCTTTCCAGAGCACGCAGCATCGATAGTTTATTTATTTCGTTCAACAGCACATGCGACATCCGCCACTGTACTGTAGACAATACAATTTCTGGCTCCCGCGTTGGATCGCCAGTTAAACAATTATTGTCATTGCGCGAGCGTATTAAAATCAATTCATGACGAGCGTTAATCGCTATTAGCGCTAAAAATCTATAGTACACGTTACGTGCATTACAGATTTTCAGCGCTAATAGCGTCTGCCCGGACGCAACTTAGATTTTGGAAGACTTTGTATCACTAAGCTTAGACATAAGCTTCAGAATTAAGTACATGTCAATAAATGTTCAGTTTTATTGGCATGTCGAGGTTATCTCTCCTTTTTCTTATCTTTCGTTAATCAAAATCAACCTATGTATATGATCTTTTACTCGTATATACGTACAAATATATATGCTTATTTCGTGTAATAGTAGTGTGCCTCATTTTATTTTGATTAACTAACGAAAGATAACAGAAAGAAAAGATAATCGATATGATCTTTTACTCGTATGTACATACAATTATATATATATATATATATTTCGTGTAATAGTAGTATGACCAGTATTCATAGTCAAGTCTTATATTTAAGATCGTCTTAAGTATACTCTCAAGACAGATGTCAATCACAGAGCCATATTAGCGTCTTAAGACATTACTTAAGACAATCTTAAAATAAGAACAGACTATGAATACCTATGTCTCATTTTTTTTTTACTTGATGAAGTTGCATTTGGTGGTGAAACCTCTTTAGCAAAATCCAATTAATTTATATATTACTAAAAAAAAGAAATAATATCTATCAAAAATTACCTTTTTTTAAAAAAAAGGTAAAAAAGGCGCCAAGTATACGCTCTTTTCAAAATCAAAAAAGAACAATATTTTTATTTTTTAAAAAAGCTGTCATATATACACTTTCTACAAAAAAAAATAATATTAAGAAATAGCGCCAAGTAGAATTTAAGAAAGGACTATAAATAAAATATATTAAAAAAATAAATACATAAAAATATAAACTATTAAAAAAATTAAAATATTTAATCAAAAAATAACAAATTTAATCAAAATAAAAAAAATGTATTATAAAATACAAAAAAACTTAGCGCTGCTACACCTTAAAATACTAGCAGCGCTAAGTTTTTTTGTATTTTATAATACATTTTTTTTATTTTGATTAAATTTGTTATCAAAGAAAATAAATAAATGGGCTACAGGCCAAGCCGGTTGTTGTTTGCTAATAGACATATATTATTATTATTAATTGTACATATAAGACCTAAGACAAAACGTTTCGACCCCTATCGGGTCATCCTCAGTGTCAATAATGATCGAGTATTGTTACCTGATGTTAAAATAATTAAAAATTACGCGAAATTATAATAATTCGGTGTCTGCATGTTGTATAATATTTTGGACTGTCTGCGAGTAGTCCCATCGGAAAGGCTGACAAATTCCGAGTGGAAGGAACATTGCTTGTCAAAATTGTTCACTCTCCTATTAAGGTTTTTGCAGTATACGATGGAATGTATATTCGAATTAGACATGTCAACCGGATTCAAATAGTAGCAATTACTAAAAATTATTATATATAATTGGTTATGCGTTGTGATAATTCTTCTTTTTTAAAAAACGAAATTACATACCTTGACAGATTGACATAGTCAAAGCAACATAATTACAAAAGAGATGTAGACAGCTCTGATGTTGACTAACAATTAACAAGAAGATCGCTAGCTATGGTAGGAGCAAAAGGAAGGGAGAAAACGACACAGGAAAGGAACAAGAAAAAAGGAGGGGGGGGGGAATAAGGAAATTGCGTGGGTTAAAGTAACTCTATGATTGGGAGATAGACGTCTGATAATGATTCGGTGTCACTCTGTTTATTCAATCCGTATGAGTGTTTTTTTATATGTATCATCTCGGAAATTAGCCATAAGAAGTCTCCGTGTCTACAATCTCAACTCCATTCCAATTCATATCATGATCATTAGCTAAGCGATAGCCTGGCCTGTAGCCCTTTTATTTATTTTCTTTGATTGTTCAATCTATTGGGCCTTTTAATTTATCAAATTGTTAATTTGTAAATTTGTTATTATTTGATTAAATATTTTAATTTTTTTAATAGTTTATATTTTTATGTATTTATTTTTTTAATATATTTTATTTATAGTCCTTTCTTAAATTCCATTTGGCGCTATTTCTTAATATTATTTTTTTTTTGTAGAAAGTATATATATGACAGCTTTTTTAAAAATATTGTTTTTTTTTTATTTTGAAAAGAGCATGTACTTGGCGCCTTTTTTTACCTTTTTTATTAAAAAAAGGTAATTTTTGATAAATAAGTAATTACATAAAAAAATTATAAAGAACAAAGAGAAATAATGTCGCAAAATAAAAAAATACTATGTGGGCATTATTGTTGCAGTTCTTATTACAAAGATTCTGTTTTAATGTGTAAAATAAAGTTACCTCGGTTAATAGAATATGTAGAGTGATAGATAGGCTTAAGCGTAATTGTCAGAATGTTTCGATAAGTCAGGATCTATATTACAAGTAATTGAGAGAGACTGTTCTTCATTTGTTGGTGAGAACGGCTTTGTCCATGGTAACCATTCGATAGTCAATATTAAAAATGTATTACGGTAGTCGTGATGATAAAATCTATAGCTAATCAAAAATAGATATGTAAAACAGATTAAGTCGTTATTACAGAATTGTAACTAACAAAAATAATGTTCACATTCGTTTTAGATAAAGTTAAAGACTTACTTAGCAGAAAAAATAGCGCAGGATTATAATGTACGCAGATTCGTTAATATTCGTTCGTAGTAAAACTTTGTATAAAACAGAGACTTTGAGACTTGTGTACGTGTCGATGTTATGTTCGCAAATAACGAATGATATTACATATTGGTAAATAGGGTATTGTTACGCTCGCGACGCGTTTGGACGTACTAGCCTTCGCGCGACACACCCACGAGTTCACTCCCGCACTCGCGACACATACACTCACTCCCGACACAATCGAACGTGTGGAAATCAAAAGACCACAAGATTTATTAAAAGAACAGAGAACTTTATTTTTGAACTATCAATTCAAACTATCACTCTGAACCCAGCTTTTCTCGAACCCAAAAGAACATCGTTCTTCCTCAGACTTCACTGCTCACAGCGCGCTCAAATCAGCTTTCCCGCGCTGAAAGCGCTGCGGCGTAACACTGTTCCCCTCATTCCTTAGATTTACGTCCCGACAATCAAGACTTTTTGAGCTTTTCGCGTCTTCCTGCTCTTCCTGGACTGCTGTCTCAGGTTTCTGAGCTGCGCGTTACCCTTTAAGTCTCAGTCCTCTTGAATTCGTCCCGACGATCAAGACTTCTTGAGCTTTTCGCGTCTTCCTGTTCTTCCTGGACTGTCGTCTCAGGCTTCTGAGCTGCGCATCACTCTTCAAGTCTCAATCCTCTTGAATTCTTTAGACAAGAAGGGGGTATCCTCCGTAGATCCAAACGTCTCTCCCTTAAAGAGATTCCCTAAGAGGAGACCTCTTGTCCCCGCCTTGGCATTTGCCCTCAGCCCCACGGGAAAAAATCACGGATCAAAAAAACCGTGGGTAAGGCGGACTTTTTTTTTTTCCTTTTCGCCGCTATTTTCCGCAAATCTCTTTCCTTTCCTGCCACCTCTCTAACCCTTGTTCCATTTCCTTCTTCAGTACTGTAAAAAAAAATCATACAAACTCCAACAGTAAAAGTTTTTTTTTTTTTTCAAAATAAATAAATTCAAAAGTTTGGGCTCTGACACATTTTTTTGTTTTACTCCCTTCCTCGTTCCATAATTTCTCCCTTTTGACCCTCTTTTCTTTCCTCATTTTTTTCCCTGTCCAAAACCAAATGAGCTTTCCTCCTCAGACTCGTCGCCAGCACACGGACCTCGAAAAATCATCCCATTTGTTTGCAAGCGAAACCAACTCAAATCGCGCGAGAAACTCTCGCAGCGGAGCACTCCTATCACAAGTATCGGGCTTTAATTTATAGCCCAAATTTTGATCAAAATTTAAAGAATCGCGCACGTCATTCCTCATACTCTCATTCGATCCCGACTCGCGTGAAATTCTGTTATAAGAAAGACTTAGCTGGTGGTGTTCCTGTAGCCGCTGGAGCTCCTCATCTCGAAGACGCAACGCCGCTCCCGCTGTCGCTGCTGCTGTACACGCACATTAGCTTTAACTCCTCCACGCCACACGCAGAAAAGCCTTCGCGCTCATCGGTTCGGTTGCGTTCCGCAACGAACGTTCAGAATCTTCCGGCAATCGCTCTGTGTCCTCCCGATGAACGGGTACTCATCCCCATACGGGTGGGAGTTTTTACTAAAGGCATAGCTCGCAGATTTCTTTTATTCGCGCTTGTCCGTAATTATCCCGGACGAGCCCCCAAAATGTTACGCTCGCGACGCGTTTGGACGTTCGCGCGACACATCCACGAGTTCACGAGCTCCCGTACACTCGCGACACGTACACTCACTCCCGACACAATCGAACGTGTGGAAATCAAAAGACCACAAGATTTATTAAAAGAACAGAGAACTTTATTTTTGAACTATCAATTCAAACTATCACTATGAACTCAGCTTTTCTCGAACCCAAAAGAACATCGTTCTTTCTCAGACTTTACTGCTCACAGTGCGCTCAAATCAGCTTTCCCGCGCTGAAAGCGCTGCGGCGTAACACTATTATGATATAACTTTTTTTAAGTATAGTGTGTGTTAAGTGATATAATGTAGGTAGAAAGATGTTCGTTAAAAATGGTGTATAAAGATTTTACCATATTGTGTGACTTATATATATTACATAGTATTAGGAAGCTATTATTCTAAATTGGAAAGTTGATCAAGGATGTCACCATATGCATTATCAAGCAAATCCGTATCATTCTGAGCATTTATATTATTTTCTTGTTCTTTTATGTGTATCATTTCTGATATTGATCTCTTAAAAAAATTAAGTTCGGAGTCAAGAATTTTTATATTTTTCCAGTCAAAGGTATGTGAGTATTTTAGAATATGTTCTGTGATAACTGAGTGTTTAGAAGAAATTAATTTTATGTTACTGCTATGTTCTTTTATTCTTGTTTTAAACTGCCTCTTCGTTTGGCTAACATGAGAGGCATTGCAATCTTTGCACAAGATTTGTGCAATATACACCACGTTATTGTTGGACAATAAGTAATTTGAATCTTTGTGAACTTTGATGAACCTTCCGAGACTGTTTAGAATTCGGTAATCCATGATAAATTTTGTTTTATCGATTGTGATATTAATTCAGAAATTTTCTTGATATAAGGTAAAATACATTTTTTATTGTTGATGGAATCGTTATTATTATCAACAGAAGCTTTGAAGGTTGGATTTTTTTTATTAATAAGGATTTTAATTCTGTCATTAATTTTTTCAAAAATTAGTTCCAGAGAATAACCGTTATCTAATTGTAATTCAATGGCCAATTCTAAATTTTTTTTATGGAATTTGGGATGCGAGAGGAGAAATGCTCTGTCAATTAAACAATATATGGTACCGATCTTGTGGCATAACTGGTGGCTAGAATGGAACGACAAAAATCTTCCAGAGAAAGTCTTTTATGGAACCAGTCAATGTAGATTGTGTTATTAGAAATTGTGATAAGTAGATCCAGAAAGAGAGCGATTATCCTCACGTTCTATAAATTTAAGTCTGTCGTGGTAGTCATTAAAAGTTTTAAAAATTATATCAATTTTGTCCGAAGGAGCAGCCCATAAAATATCGTTTATGTATCGATAATAAAGAGTTAATTGAAAATTGATTTTGTTTAAACATACAGTCTCCAGATCCTGCATGACTATATCAACAATTATATGGTAAAATTTTTATACACCGTTTTTAACGAACGTTTTTCTACATACATTATATCATATAACGCATTTTATATTATATTTAAAAAAGCACTTATTTAAAAAAAACTTATTTAAACGCACTATGTTTAAAAAAAGTTATAGTATCTTATTTATCAATATGTAATACCTTTCGTAATTTGCGAACATAACGTCGACGCAAGTCTCAAAGTCTCTGTTTTATACAAATTTTTACTGCAAACAAATATTAACGAATCTGCATTAAACCTGCTATTTTTTTCTTCTAAGTAAGTTTTTAACTTTATCTGAAACGAATGTGAACATTATTTTTGTTACAATTCTGTAATAACGACTTCATCTGTTTTACATATCCATACATTTCTGATTAACTATAGATTTTATCATTACGACTACACCGTAATTTTTAATATTGATTACCGAATGATTACCATGGACAAAGCCGTTCTCACCAACAAATGAAGAAGTCTCTCTCTATTACTTGTAATACAGATTCTGACTTATCGAAAAATTCTGACAATTACGCTTAAGCCTAACTATCACTCCACATATTCTACTAAGCGAGGTAACTTTATTTTACACATTAAAACAGAATCTTTGTAATAAGAACTGCAACAATAATGCTCATATTGCATTTTTTTATATTGCGACGTTATTTCTCTTTGTGTTATGTTCTCTTTGTTCTTCATAATTTTTTTATATAATTATTCGTACTGAAGAAGACTCCGTGATAGTCGAAACATATACGTTGTTTTTGAATTTATTATTTTCATATTTGTACCATCTATTTATGTTAATAAATTTTTCGACCTCTAACAACTCTTGCTCGTTCGTTGGCCTTATACTTTGTTTATTGCTTAGCATAATACGAGCCGTAATTTAATTATTAACTGATTTTATTTTAAAAAAATATATTAAAAATACAAAAAAATGCTGCTAGTATTTTAAAGTGTAGCAGTGCCAAGTATTTTTGTATTTTTTAATATATTTTTTTTATTTTGATTAAATTTGTTATTTTTTTATTAAATATTTTAATTTTTTTAATGGATTATATTTTTATGTATTTATTTTTTTAATATATTATATTCATAGTTCTTTCTTAAATTCCACTTGGCGCCATTTCCTAATATCATATTTTATTATACAAAGTATGTATAGGACAATTTTTTTGAAAGATAAAATTATTGTTTCTGTTTTGATTGTGAAAATAGCGTGTACTTGGCGCCTTTTTTTTACCTTTTTTTTTAAAAAAGGTAATTTTTGATAAATATCATTTCTTTTTTTTATATATATAAATTAATTAGATTTTGCTGAAGAGGTTTCACCACCTCCATCACATTTTCAGTATAACGTATATGACGGTGCTCTTTAATTAATTATGTTCCAAAATAAATATTGTGGGGTGCGGGCCCGTGTGTGTGTGGGCCCGTGTCTGATCGGCACAAGCGTGTTTCGGCGGGCGATCGCCGTGCGGCGCGTGCGAGCGGAGAGTAGGGATGTTCGATTTTTGTAATAAAATCGATTTCTGAATTGATTTTGAATCGAAATGATTGAAATCGATTCACTTAAAAAATCGGGTTAAAACAATCGATTTTTTAAAAAATCGATTCAATTAAAAAATAATATATTTTTTTGCATAATGATATAATTTTAAAAGCAACAAAACGAGATTTTAATTTGCCTCTAAGTAAAATAATTTAAATTTTAAATCTAAAACATATTTTTTAACATCTAAGATTAGTTTTAGAAATAATTGTGTAAAAAAGAATTATAATCGATGATGATAAAATATTGGGAATGCCCCGTTTGACCACAGTTTGATTGATCACAGCCGATGCCCAGTGAAGCTTTCTACTGCTCAAGCGTTGTGAGTGGCTAGTGGTCAATCGGACTGTGATCAAACAGATTCCTCCCAAAATATTTTATTTACAAATATTTTTATCATATTAGTTATTTTAATTTTTGAAAAATTGTTTGTCATAAAGTTATTTTGTGTTTATATATTATTTATATTTCTATATAATTTACATTTGTATATAAAATCATACAAAAATAATAGCATAAAAATTCAGCTTAACCTAGATGGTACTTATCGATAATTATCGTTTTATTTATATTTTATTTATATTTAATATATTATTTTTATAAATCGTAAAATAGGYAAACTAAATAAAAAGTCTAAAATAAAATTAGTCATGCAAATTAGTCATTTATTTTCCATTCATTTAATGACAATGAATTTAAAAATAATAAATTTTGCAAATGTTTTGGAGACACTCTGCTTCGATTTTCAGTTATAATATTTCCTGCTTTGGAAAACAATCTTTCCGATGGGACAGAAGTAGCCACAATTGGTAAATACTGTTTGGTAATCATTCTTAAAGATGGATAAATTGATTTTGATATTGAATTGATATTGAACCAATAATTCATTGGATCTTCATTTAATGCAATGACTGGCTGATTAAGATAATGCTTTAGGTCAGTCGGAATTTCATCAGATTTATCCTGAGTAAATTGAGTTTTATTTGCGAGATCTTCATGATATGACCATATGTCGTTTGAAAGACTTGTATTCTCTGTTGATACATTTTCTTTTCCTGATATATTTTCTTTTTTTGATTCGGTGTTTAAAGATTCCATCTGCCGGGCTATCTTATTAATTGCTTGTGAATAGGCAATATGATTGTTGAAATGCAATTTTTTGAACCGTGGATCTAGAATAGTAGATATGGCTAAAATAGTAACTTGTTCTACCGCTCCAAATCGAATGTTAATATTAGCTGAGAGTGATTGAAATAAGGGTCAAGGCTTCAAGGCCATAGGAGAAGTTAAATCAATACTTAATCTTTCAATTTTCTTTTTTAAGCAATTTATTAATGGTATTATTTTACTTCCTGTGACATAATGCTCGCCACAAATTTCTTTTGTAATCACTTCAAGAGCACTCATTATATCGATTATGTCTCTAGCAAGTTGCAATTCTGAGGCTGATAACATTGGAGGTGCCTTTGGAAATTTTAATAACGCTAGAGTGACACCTTCAGATAATTCAACAAATCGTTGTAATATATAGTATGCAGAGTTCCATCTAGTGGGAACACTCTGAATTAATTGTTTTGTTTCATATTTTCGTAATTCATCCGCAGCAACAACAGATTGTTTAAAAAAAGTAATCAGTCTTTTTATCTTTTTACAAAAAGTTTCAATTTCATTATCTTTTAACACCGTCGTTGTAACCAAATTTAATGTATGAGCGAAACAAAGTAAATGTTTGTTCTTTCCAAATACATCATTAGCTGCTTTAACAATATTGGTTCCATTGTCTGTTACGACACTTACAATATTATTCTTCTCGATATGCCATTCTTTACATATATGTGAATGCCATTGTCCGAGGTAATCTGAAGTGTGTCTTTCGATCAGTTCAGTAACACCAATAACTACAGAGGTCAATTTTCCATTTAAAACAAAATGGACTGTTACTCCTAAATAACTTCTGGTATTAAGAATATCTGTCCACACATCTGTTGTAAGACATAAATGCTTCACAGTAGATAATTTAGTTTTCATTATATTTGCAAGAAATTCATATTTCTCTTCCATTAAAGCTGTTATTTTTTTTCTTCCAGGAATTTTATATATAAAGGCACAAGCACAGTTACTTTCAAGAGATACTGAAAACCTTCTTTCTCTACTGTATTATAAGGCAAATTATCTTTTGCAATCATATAAAGAATTCCATTTGTTATTTGTCCATTCTTTGCACCTCCATCTAATAAAGACATAAATATGAATTAAGAATATTTATTAAAAATAAATATTCCCAAGTAGGAGTCTTAACTGCGACCATATTGGATCTTAACATCATAAGTGAGAAATATACATTACTAATACTGAAAATCTATAATAATGAGCAAGGAGTATGAAAGCCAAGCTGGCTTCGTGCTGCAAGTGTTCGTGCTGATAATATTTATATTATAAAATTAAAAATTACATACGTACGTTTCGACTTCGACGATTAGGTAATCTTCAGTGTGTCGTTATTACAAAATTTTATTATGAATTTTAAACATTAACTAAGCATGTATTGCATTATATATACAATTAAAAAAATTTTTTCTATACATTGAAAGCAATTCTTTCGAAATTTACTCTAATTTGTACGCCCTTAATTTATACAGTTCATCTTATGAGATGTTAATGTCTCTCCACGGACGCAACTCCTCCTATTTCTATCAACGGGTCAATTCTTTTATGTATCTCTATTTTTCTGTCTTTAGTTGATCTAATGATTCTCTTGTAGTCAATATAATTAGTTGTGCCATAGTAATTATTATCCACCGTTAGAGTTGTCATTTTATTGTATTATGTCCATAATGTTTATAAAATGGATTCCGTTCCGCACTTTCGTCTAGTGTTCGATGTTCGGATACCTCTAGACGAAGCCGGAAAACTCGGCAGAGTGTAGGCTGAAACCAAGTGCCTCGATGCGGAGGTATATAACTCGACGCGTGGAATCCAYACGTCGAATAATAGAAGACTTTGCTCCTTACAACAAGGATTTATTTGCAACAGYTCCAACAGGAGACCGAATGTCKTGATACAGYTCCAACGTACACGTCGCCGGTCGTCGATACTGATTGCGGAGAGAGTGCGAATCGAGTGGTACAAGTTCAAGCGGGCGCAAGGTGCGAACGAACGATTAACRCGAACGCTCATCATTTTATATTGGTTGTTTATCCCCACACACTAATAATCAACAAATCGGAACGACCGTCGGTTATTTGCCCCTACGTGTTATTGATAGCGAATCAGAGCTGACGAGTGTTGCACGCTTAYGCGTCTCCAATAYAAATAGRCTAATTACCGAAGCGGGAGTCCGTCTTGCTCCCAATTGGCCGCGACGCGATCCGTCGCGTAAGCAGCAACATCTAGTACACACAATAGTGACAATTGAACTAATTACTTATAGAAAAGTTTATCGAGCTGTCATTTTACAGACATTTTGGACATAATACAGAATGACAACTCTAACGGTGGATAGTAATTACTATGGTATAATTTTACATTGACTACAAGAGAATCATTAGATCAACTAAAGACAGAAAAATAGAGATATATAAAGGAATTGACCCGTTGAGAGAAATAGGAAGAGGTGCGTCTGTAGACGGGAAGAGACATTAACATCTCATAAGATGAACTGTATGAGGGCGTACAAATTAGAGTAAATTTCGAAAAAATTGCGCTTTCAATGTACAGAAAAAATTTTTTAAATTGTATATATAATGCGATACATGCTTAGTTAATGTTTAAAATTCATAATAAAATTTTGTAATAACGACATACTGAAGATTATCTAATCGTCGAGATCGAAACGTACGTATGTAATGTTTAATTTTATAATATAAATATTATCAGCACGAACACCCAGCTTGGCTTTCATGCTCCTTGCTCTTTATTATTATTATTAATTTAAAGCCTATTATATTTTTATATTTTTTTATTTGAAAATCTATGGTTTATATCACACACACACACACACACACACACACACACACACACACACACACACACACACACACACACACACACATATATATATACACATACTGGCAGAATATATCAGAACGAGATTGGCCGAGATTGACTTAAGAAGTTTTGAGATTCAAAAATATAAAAAATTCTTAGCACGTCTTAAAAATGTCATAAAGACGTCTTTTAGACGTGAATCTAAAAAGACGTCATAAAGATATATTGTCTGATTTTTTTTTAAATAAATTTTCTTACCTTCATAGGCTTTTATTTTATATAAAGTTTTATTAATTTTTGGTTAAACGGATTCTATCTTTTTTTTTTATAAATTTTGATTCATTTTGATTGATCGTAGATGTTGGTGATAAAGTTATTATCGAAGAACATGATGGAGTGGAATATAATTCTTGAGATGAAAGTGTTAGAGATGATTGACTCTATAAGTTCATTTTGATCGCTAGTAATATCCTAAAATTAAAAAATTTTTATTAATATATTAATTAATAAGTACTCTTATAAATACACACTAAAAATATATTTTAAAAATGGTCGCGTTCAGCCGATTCAACTGTTGCGAAGCGGATCTGTGAGTACTCGCTATTATTGGTGTATTCTTCTAGATCGTCCAATAGCAACGAGCGCTCACGGATCCGCTCCGCAGCAGTTGAATCTGCGACCAATATGTTGTCATAAAATTTGAAATTACAATTTCACATTGTAGTTTCGGTTTTTTTAAGTTTTCTGACATTTTATTTATTTTCTTTATTTCTTCTATCCTTAAAGTTTTCTCATGTTTTCTTTTCAAATGATTTCTTAGATTAGTTGTATTTCCGCCAGTTTTTATTTCTGTTTGGCACATTTACATTTACCACCAACTTCAGTTCGGACAAAGTATTTCCAAACAATACTTTTTGTTTTAGATGCCACTAAAAATACAAATATTTAATAAAATTATCGTCAATATTGAGCATGCAATCAACTGATGGAAAAAATGTCTGTATTTGATATAATATTAAATTTGATATAATATTTATTTAGTATAATTAATATTGAAGTATATTATTATTTTATAAACAACGCTTAATAATACTTAAGGCTCTTTGAGCTAAAATGTATCATTATTGTGTTGTGAACTGCTTAAAATCCATGGCACATACAAAAACATAATCATCGTAGAGAATGTAATGCAATTCATAACTGTGATTGGCCAATTCGCTTACTGCTTACATCTTATTACCTTATGTATGTTATGGACTTTGTTTTATTAAATACATCTGTCAATAACTTACTAATTAAAATACTAACTGAAATAATTGCTTACTTATTTCTTTTATGTTGTCTGTAAACAGGATATTGAAATAAATACAGGGTAGGATATTTTTGGATAAAAGCACACAAAATTCAGAATAAAATATTTTGTTATTCATGCATCTGCCACCAGTATGATTCAAACAGTAAACCTTTTTTGTGCTAGAAGAAATAGTGATGAAAAATACATTTTAATTTATCATGCATTAAGATGGTCAACAAATAACATAAATTACAATTATAAACAAAAATAATCTTTATTTCTAATATATTAATATTTACTATTTATTATTATATTATATTTATTATTATTATTTTTAAATTTATCAAGCTCATATTTCCTATTTTTATAAATATTTTACATTTTACAAATCTTTTTTTATTATAAAGTCTAATAGACTATCAATTAAAAAATCGTGACTTATGAGAACTCAATTATAAATAAATACTTTTACTGTAATGATTCAAATTCAATGCAATTATGTTGGTAATTTACTATTACTAAAAATCGTTCAGATATTTTCATGCATCTTTTATTTTTCTTTAATAAATTAAATCTGTTGCAAAAATACATCATATAATCATGCATTTATAAAGTAATTTATATATACATACCTTATAATTTTGTGGGTGTGTGAGAAGAAAGAGAGAGAGAGAGACACACATACACAAATCCTTAGGAAGGAAAAGTCTGGAGAACTTATACAAAAGTCTAGGAAATCGGCCAAACACAACAAACACAATTGCTGCGTTGAAAGTGTAAATAATCCGCAAAGTCACGAGGCCAGAAGTGTGAAGACTAACACCGCGATCGTCTCGAAAGATGACGGGCGAACAGGTGAAATATTGCACCGAATAAAGTAGAAATTGTTCAATAAAAAAACGAGTGAATAGAGTAGTTACACTAATCACATTGATTGAATAATCACGTTGACGACGGTTGACATGACGGATATGAGAAGTTGATTCTCGAAACTTTCTATTCATTCCAGCATCAGCCAGTCACATGCGTTCAATGGGTGCATTCAGAAGTGGAACCGCTCACTGAGAGCTCAGTGAGCTCTTGCATTTAATTGGCCTATATTTTTAGATCTAATGGAATACGCTAATCAGATACAAGAGCTCACTGAGCGCTCAGTGAGTGGTTGCGCTTCTGGATGCACCCATTAGCAATGTACGAGTGACAGACGAGCATAAGTGACAAATGATTAGCCAATAACGTTACTAGAACTACAGGCGCGCGCATACTACACTCAAGTGCTGAACTAGGGCTGCGGTCCACTTGACATTTTTTGATTGGTTAATTTGCAAAATTCTATCTTCTGATTGGTCAATCGAATACTTCGAAGCATTCGTAGTGCCAAGTGGACCGCAGCTGCGTTTCGATATTCACTGCCAGTACTGAAAATCTATAGTATATGTGCACTGTAGATTTTCAGTACTGACAGTGAATATCGCATCGCAGCTTATAATGGTGTTGATGTAACTGCAATCTTTATTGAAAAAATCGAAATTCGATTTCTTATTAAAGTAATCGATTTGTCTTAAAATCAAAATCTTGAGAATCGATTTAAAAATCGATTAATTTTTTACAAAAGTAATATAGCTATGAGAGTTCTGACTCAGGAGCTTCGAGGGATATGCGGGGCGAGGCACAGACATCTATATAATACCTAGACTGCTAGGTTCGATTCCCTAGGCGTCCTAGTATATAATGTACAATCTGTACCTAACATAGTAACCAAGTGGAATATGTCGTCTGCTTCTTCCATCGCAGTTATCATGTTTATTTGCAAGATACCTCGTTCAATCTTTTATAATATTTATAGTATTTAGTTTTAAATATGTTTTAAATAATTACAAATACTGATGGATATTAAATAAACTTTATGTATAAAGAGAAAAAAATGTATTTTGTTCGTAGCTTAACCTAACATTTAATTTTTAAGTCTATGTAAAGGAAACATTTAATTGAAGAAGATTATATATATAATATTTTTAAATTAAATGTTATATATATACATATATTTATATAAATATTGATATATATATATATATAAATATAT
>JANQDE010000094.1:574524-650042 GCA_037157785.1 Cephalotes varians | reverse complement strand
GGGATTCTGACTTTGATTGCTCATAACTCCGTTAAAAATCATCGTACCGTAATTTGTGAAACAGATTCTGAAAACTGAAACTTTGCTCTATCAAATGGTGTCATTCTAATTTTGTAAAATATAGAAATGTTTAAAATATAGAAATATTAGAGCTAAAAATCGGCAATTACTTTCCGGGCAACCCAATACATAAATGTACCCGTATAATCTTATTAGCTATATTTTACGAATCTACAATAAAGATTATTCTTAATAATGATTTTGCGAAATTTGATCCAAAGTTTGAGTATTTTAACGAGTAGTGATGACCAAATACATGAATATAATTGAAAAAATATTAATGTGAATAATGCATGATTATAGTCTGCATGAAGACAACAATAGAAATAAAGACTCCTGACAATTAAAATAATAGAAATAATAAGGGCAAATAGAAGTCAAAATGTGTTCAAGGCCTCAAGATTCATTATAATATTATTTTTATTATTTCACGACAAGATAGATTTTCTCGCAAAATAAATTTAAAGAAAAATGCCAGAAAGTAACATTCTCTTTTGTGCCAGCGAGGAATTCCGGCGTGTTTAAGGTAAATCTTGGTACAAGTTTCTCCATTCCACGACATCCCTGATCATCTATCAACGAAATTTTCTCTAAAAAACGTATTCTAGATACTGTAGAGTGTTATTGAGAAATTTTGAGGCTCTTGAAGCGCATTTAGTGAATCTGCAGTGTATCGTTTAACCCTTCTACATTAGCGCGAATTTTAATTTAGCAGTAACTGCATAATACATATCCTAATTATTAAATTACATTTATTAGATTGTGTAAAAAAGCATATGTTCTATTTACTTTAACGTTTCCGTCTATTTATCTGTTCTGTCATTTACTCTTGGTGCCGGTATTTGCGATTAAAAACAAATTATTCAGCTCTGTATATTTTTTCTTGTTCTTATAAATATGAATGTAAATTTTTAACACTATTCGGTATTAAATATCCGTGTTGGTGTTTATGTGAGTCGTTCTTTCTTCGTTTCATGCACTCCCTTATTTTTCTCGTTCGAACTCTAGCATTTCACACCATGTTAATATTTATTTATATTAATACCGAAAATTATATAAACACCGAACGATGTTAAATCCTTATCACACCGATATTTTTAAGAGCGACATATTATTCATCGAATTACTCGGCAAATTGCAATTCATCGGATTAAATTTTTATTACCATACGTCGAAAATATTTATTGTAACTCTTAGTCCGTCCTGTCCATCGGTAGTATTAGCCATGGTGCACTCAAGCTGCGCAATCGCATAAATAATCACGATTGACGTATGCGATCGTTAAGACACATTATTTACAGCTGCGTTTTTGTCTCGTACACGATATCGATAAGCTAGATTAAAGAGTAAGGAAAAAATTATAAGTCAATTCAAAATATTTCGCTCCTTCGATACAAGCAATATTAATCAAGTTAACATTTTGCAAGATGCATGGAAATATTGCGTGCGGACTTTTGTTAAACGGGGCACTACGATGCTAGATGCATATTAAAGAAATATTAATTACAAATACAAAATATAAATACGAGATCGCCTACAAGAAATTGTCAAAAATTCGACGAATAACTCAAGCAAATCCTATTTACAATTTTATATTACTATATAATATAGAAATATCTAGAGTTTCCTTTCGAATTCTGTTGCACAGAAAGAATGGTTTAGCTAAAACTTTAGCTAGATACAGATCTGAAAATAATTTTGTTTTGACCACCGAAATAATTATATTATATGATTAATAAAATAAATATTATATAATAATTATAGAATTATATAGGACGTTCAAACTGATTGCTAGAATGTTAAAACTTTTTGCATCAACATTCAAACGTTCTACATAATTATTTTGATCCAACAAAATTATTTTCAGATCCGTATCTAGCTAAATTTTTAGATACTTTAACGAAACGTGTGCGAATAAGCAGGTTGAAGCTTAATCATACGATAGATCGAAGAATCACGGTTATTAAGGAATCTCTGCACCCGCCACGCACCATCTTAGCCCAAAAAGAAAACCGTTTATGGATGACGCGCGTGCAAACACGCGGTCGATTTACGACGTTGTTACGTAATGATACGTCCAGCCACCAACAATTAAGGGCTTGACCAATTCGCAGATCAAACAGGATGCGATTCGAACGAATTGGCGAGTCAGTTGGGCGCGAGTATTACGTGCGGAACAGCCTTCTCCGTTGCGCGAGAACGCAAACGGTGGCGGCACGCACCAGACGCGCAGCTAAGGCGCCGCAATGAGAATTCATGAATTAAAGGCTCGCTCGCGCATCATGTGCCCCGAAGGCTAAGGGCTGGAGCACAAATTTTTGCATAACGCATAAGAAAATTAACCAATCAAAATTCGATATTTCCTTCTTTTCCGTGAAATAAAAAATTCTGATTGGTTGATTTTCGTATGCCTTATGTCTTATGCGTTATGTAAGAATTTAGCCCTAACTTGCGGTCTCGAGAATCCCGACGATGTGGCCCACCTGTTTTGTCCACCCGCCCGGCCCGTCTGCGCTCCTGTTGCGCCCCAGTTGGCACAGGTGTTCATTTAACTCGACTTCAGGTTTCTCTCCCGCCATCTTCAGCCGTCTCTTTTTGTCTCTCGGCAAGCGCACGTCCTCTCTTCATTACAGTCGAAGCGCCACCGAGAGTGAGCGCGCGAACGAGAAGAGGATAGAGAAATAGAGGATAGCGAGGAAGACGGTTAAAAGGACCTGGGTGAAATTGATAGATGGATAAAAGGTAGAAACGAGACAGATGGACAAACGGTGCATGCATAAGTGAAATACTACACAACTACCGAAACAGATCAAACCGCATGGGGCACCTGTCACTCCACCGTTTGTCAGATTCTTTTCAAATCAATTTTTAGAATGTTAGATATTAGATGTCACTATATAACTGAACTATAATTTTTTAGCATTTGGTTAAAGTAGAATGTTTATATTAAATTAATTAAAGATTTAATTATTTCATCACGTTTTATTTATAAAGTTTGGTTCGCAAAAAGTCTTTTATCTTAAATCAATTAATCAATTAATTATTGCACTCTTCTATATCTTTAATTTGCCTGTAGAATGCACATATGATTTATTATTAACCGGCGATTTTTAATCTAGATTTATATAATAATTTTTACCAGCAACTAGCGTGCTAGTCTTTTAGCAAACTATAAAAAACCTACACGGAAAGACCAATTTTACTAAAAAAAATTTAAAATTTTAGCTTCATAAATCAGAAAAGTAATTTTGTTGAACTATCAAAATAATTATGTAAAACGCTCAAACTAGTTGCTAAAATATCAAAATTTTATGCAGTATTGCTCATTATTTTTAAAGTTTCAACAAAATTATTTTGATAATCCAACAAAATTATTTTTAGATCTGTATTCAGCAAAATTTTGAATCCTTTAACAAAATCGTTCTTTTCGTAGCAGTTAAAAAATAATTAAAATAATTTTATAAATTATATATTTTTTTTCAAGAAAATTAGCAGCTATAAAATACAATTTATAGCTAGTATATATTTTTTAATTGTTAGTTTGCTAGAAGTTAGTAAAAAAGCGTTTATAAATCCTTAAGGTCTTACGCATAAAAGATATTCTACCAAACAAATCAACGATGTACAAATGAATGTAACGATGATATCGCATCCTTGCGTTAAAAATGACACAACTCAAAAAACATTTTCATATTATTATTATAATACCAAATGGATAAGAATTAGACAAGCATTATCCTATCAATCATCAAAAGTAATCATCAAATTAACTTCATAAAAATTAGTCAAACAAAATTGTTATAACTCAAGGATGATTTTTTTACGGAAACGAAAATGACAAAAATGACATTTGATCATGTCAAGAATATATTTTTCTTCCCGATATCATGTGTTCGATTTGATTAGTCAATAATTTTTGTCAAGCTGAAAAATAATTTCCCCTTTTCTGGGAAACTTAATTTCGTCACTTGAAACCCAATTGTGTCGCTTTTCTGAACTAAAAATGCGATATGTAGATGCGCGAATATTCAAGCGTGTAAATAAGAATAACGAAGAGAGTAGAGACGATACATTCCGATCCAAACAAATGTCTCTTTACAGGGGGAAGGGATAAATGCGTGCAACAGACGTTTGATATAATTAAATGCAATCAACCGACGACAGGATGTGGCGCGAACTGATTCAGCATGGCCGCGTGGTTTTTGCGTGCCTACCCGTTTGCTTTAATGTGTGTAATCTGAAGGTGTTCGACGCGGTTGAATAAGCTAATCGCATGATGGACGCCGATCAGGAAGCGCGGCCTTTGATTTCCAGGATACTATTTCCTTCGCGGAAATCGCAGCGCACCACGATCGAGTCACGAACGACACTCGCGATCGGCGAAGTGTACACAAGTGTGGAGTCCTCGGTCATTCAAGAAACTTCGCAAATCGTAAGCTGAAACTAGCGTGATGACAATAACTGACAAAGATATTTTTTCCTCCATCGTTTCTAATTCTGCGATGTATTATTTATTCGATATATTATTTATTACGATATTTTATTCCGCTTCAATTCACTTTTTCTATCGAATTCATTTCTGTGAAAAGATAATTATAAAGTATATTTTTTATGTTTTAATAGAATCGGCTATCCTCCTATCTCTCCATACAATACATCATAGGCGACTCTAGGCTCCTGTTTAAATCAACCGATATTATTCCGTTAACGACGCGAACAGTTTGTTTGGACATACCGATGCGTGGCCCTCGAAGAAAGGGAATCATGCATGAGCGAGACATCGATCGCCACCTTTACAAAAAGAGTCAACAGCGGGTGGAATTGATCAGCTACCGTGTTCCTGCATCTGCTCCTCCTTAGTCAGCCTTTATTATAAGTTAGGAATACAAAAAGTTCCTCCACGCGTATTAGTTCCACGTATCCCGTCTTCACGGTGCATATATTGACGAGCGATAACGATCCGATCCAACCTCGTTTTAGAAAGCCCAACTATCCCTTTTATATATCACCAAAGAACCATTTCAACTATCTATATTTTTAAAACGCGACGAAATCTTGCGAAATTTGACAAGAGTTATTCGTTTTTAAAAGGTATATTTTTATTAGGAAAATAATCACGTTCTGCAGATAACTGTGAATATCGAAACAGAAAAGATTAAACAAACAAAATGATCAATCAAATAAAAATAAAGTATATATTAAAGCATGAAAGTTTATATCGCATTTTTACTTCAGAAAAGCGACACAATTATATTTCAAGTGACAAAATTAAGAAAAGGGGAAACTCTTTTTCAGCTTGACAGAAAATTATTGACTAATAATGTTCGATACATCGTAAATTGAATAAATCGAAGTGAAAAAATTTGTGAGACTTATTTTTATTAGAAAATAAAAGAGAGTAAACCATCTTCGTATCTTTCTTTCTCTCCGTACATCTCTCTTCCCTTTTTCACGGTACATGCACACACGTCAAAAAGAACATCGGGTCGCGTCGCCGCGCGATCTTCGCATCTTTACGCACCCACGTGCACCTTCTTATCCTAAGCGGCGCAGCGTGGCACGCACGATAGGTCTGGCGAGGCATCATTATGCGTGTTTATATCTATATATCGAAAAAGGGTTGCACGCTCGCGGTTGCACGCTGAAGAGGCCCGATAGATTCCTCACGATAAGCCGGTGGACTGGCCCACCAAATTCATATGCATGAACCCTTATTATATGGTATTAGCTATGCGCACAGGTGGTTGCCTCGGCTAGATACGATACGGTCGTTCGTTTAACGTGTAACACTGTCCTTAAAGTATGCGAAGCCGCTGACGTTGACTGTAGATGACTTCGGATGACTGCGTCACGTGCGTTATCATAAGCCGATGATACGGTTCGAATTTGTTGTAAGCAGGTGACTAATGAGACTAGCTTCAACTCTTCGATTTGCAACGCGTGAAAACCGCGTACACGGTAAAAAACATTTTGTACTTAAAATGGTTCTTGTTAAAATTTTTGTTGAATTTTTGAACATACCTGAGTGTTAATTTAACATGATTATGTTATTTGAATGTTTCGTATTAACCTTTTAAGTGTTTTATTTTATTTTGAGAATGTGCATTTGTATGCTCAATTATTTTTAAGCTGCGACAAGTATACTGCACATTTTACACGCTAAACATTTTTTTTATTTCAAGTAAATTTTTTTCTTTGAATGTTTTCTTTTTTATGTCTTGAAATATTCTAAAATGTGTTAAAATTACGAATATGTTTTTGTTTTACTTAAATTTTATTTTAATAGCAAATGCAAATTTTTTATTATATGACAAGTACACTCGACATAAACACTCGAAAGGGTTAAATTGATTTAACTTTTCTGTGTTAAAAATAATAGTTTAGTTGAGTAAATAAACAAATAAAATAAAATCACGTAAAATTTGTTAAATTTAACACAAGTTTTCCAATTATGTAAAAGTATCACAGAATATTATTTCGGATCGCGTAAAAAATTATATATCATTTATAGGAAAACGTGTATAACGAATAGCAACATAAGTACTGTCTGCATTGAAATTATTTGATGATGAAATATATCAGACCTCAGTTGAACGGAACATTAGAACGAACGAGAATATTGATATAACAAGTTTTCATTGTGAATTTCACTAGAATCGTTTCACGTGTAAGGCCGACGCCACGGTAATCGCCATAGCGGGCCTCGTTACAACGCGAACAAAAGGCGAAGAAACGGCGCGGCCGCGGCGAAGGAGCGGAAGAGCGTGCGATTACGTGCGATCAATACGCGCGGCTGCGTTTCTTGCGGACCGCGTTTCTCGAGTTGAGCAATCGACTCCGGCCGCGCCGTTGCGTTCCCATCCGGTCGCATCGACGCGATATTTACGCGCGCTCGGAGTTTCAGTCCCGCCTCGTTTACGTGTGCATTACACGCGCGATGCATTCACAGGTGTATTCGAGGGAAAGCGACGCGAACGGTACGGCGGCGGTGGCGGCGACGATGGCGGAGGGAGACGGACCCGTCAGGCCCTCACCGACTTCTTCTCCTTTCTTTCATTTTTTTTTTTTTTTTTTGTCAGAATAAAAGCACCGTTGGCATCCCTTTGTCCCTCTCGTTCCGGTGATCCGTGCGGTCTTTAATTCTCGCGTGCACACCGCGCGCGTCTCAGGGTCACTCTTGGGAAGGAGGATGAAACGCACGGACAGACGGGTGAAACGAAGGAAGACGGAGCGCGTCTATACGTGACGATTCTCGTTTTCGTTTTCAGGAATGAGCATGCATGAAATGCGAGCCGATCGCGGTTTGAGAGCGGTCAGGGCAAGTCCGCGAGCGAGCATAAGCATGTTCGCTAACTGCATCGTTCGACAATCGTTTTTTTTTTTCCATACGACAAGTTGTCTTTATTAGTTTTCTAGCTAAATTTTTTTAAATATTTTAATAAGAATAATATTTTAGTAAGAGTTAGATAATGTATGATTTAAGTTTTCGCCGTCCTAGCGTTCTAATTAAAAAAAAAATCGAACGAATACATTATGCTTCAAGAAATTAAAATTATCATTAGTTATAAATAAAATTGTCCAATTTTCAATATTATTTTATATCTTTGTAATTGACACATTAAAATTTGATAAAATCTACTTAATAAAAAAACATGATTTTTCATCTATTTTTTTCAAATTTAATTTTATAAATAAAGAAATAAGAGTTCTTTATTATAAATTTTTATTACAACCAATTTGATTAATATAATAGATATCTTTTATTTGCAACTTTTTTTTCTTTCAGCAATTTAGAAATAGTTATTTCCTAGTAAAAATCTTAAAAAAGATTATCATTACTTACAAATAAAATTGTCCAATTTATATCATTATTTTACATCTTTACGCACAGCACATAAAAATTTTATCAAAATTAAGTCTACTAGATTAATTGAAAACATGATCACACCTATTTTCTTTATAAAATTTAATTTCATAGAAATATATTCTCTAGTTGATCACTCGATATAATTATCTCGATATTATTAAGAAGCATCCTGTGTTAAAATTAAACGACTTTCTTTCACATTCGTGATGAATATCAAATGATTGTCGTTCAATTATCGTTCGTGCCGAAGCAATGTAGAAAGAATCGCAAACATTCGCCCGGATTCGATCCCGTCCGGAAATACGCAGATTTCATTTACGCGATAAGAACATCGTTACCGCGATATCTCGCGGTAACGTTAGCGTTAGCGTTAGAAATCGCAATTTTCATAGGCCGGCGTTAAGAACGGGGAGACTTGGTTGCCAACCAATTAGCTGACTTTCACATGGGGCTGCATGCGAATGTAGGGAATTCTCGCGCTAGTAGGAGGAGCGACGTCGCTGATACGCGTCCGATGTACTTAGAACACCGTCACGACGCCATTTACGCGAGGCACGTAATTAGCCGCGCTCTCTTTACCCGCTCGAAATTATTTACAATGTAGCTACCGCGTAGAACTATCGGATGGATGATCAAGTGCCGCCATTTAGCACGGTAACAATCCTTTTCTCTGCATTAAGCGAGCTCATTTCTGCGCGGAGGATGTGGCTAATAATAGTCCTCTGTTAAGAAAGGAGACCTTCCGCCTGACAAACGACTTGAGTATTATAATTCCAGAATGAATATTTTACGACAACGGGATCACAATATGTCACTCTTGGAATTACTTCGCATTATGCGATAATTGTTCATGGCCATTGTAAAATGTCATTACAACGTGTTTTAATAAAAGCTCATTCTGAACTGTAATTCGCGTGAATGTCGAGGCTGCGTAAATACGTCAAAAATATATAAGATCTTGGCAGATGTCTCGTGTAATAAGACAAAGCTATGGAAAATGTGTCTACGCGCGGAAAGAACGCTTTTGTTGAAGTTAGCTAGATATAGTTTTGAGAATAATTTTGTCGAACCATCAAAATAATTATGTAGGACGCATTCTCTTTATTTGTTTTATGAATTAGTGATCCATTATGAATACAGGCGGTACAATTATACATGGAAAGAACACTGAGAGAAAAGTATTTAGTATTTATGACTATAATCACATGGTAAAATAAATATAGTTCATCATTTTTATAGTCATTACTTCTATAATGTTAGTAATAATAATTATATTAATAGTTCTGCTAAAAAATATATATGATTGGCATGAAAGAAATGTATAGTTGACCCCCTAAGGGGGACTATAAAAATGATCCTCCTAACCATAATTATTTTACCATGTGATTATAGTCACAAATGCTAAATACTTTTCTCTCAGTGAACGATTTTGCTGAAAGATCTAAAATTTTAGCTGGATATAAAGCAGAAAAGTAATTTTATCGAACTGTCTGAAATAATTATATAGAACGCTCAAACTAGTTGCCAAAATATCAAAATTTTTTGCAGCATTGCTCACTATTTTTAAGGTTCCAACAAAATTATTATGATGGCCCAACCAAACTTTAGATCCCTCAGCAGAATCGTCCTTTTCGCATAAGTTTTAATCATGACTCAATAAAATACAGCGTTTCTCTCTCGTATCTCTCGATTATTTTTACATTTTCTTTTTCAACTTATAACAAATAATCAGAAGTGCGATAAAAGCTAGACTAAAGTTTATTACTATATGCAATATACATAATCCTTATTATTCTATAAGCATCTAAAATTGTCGACTCATTAATTTTATTTCCTAATCAATCCTCGTCTTATGTCGATGTTCAATACATCGCGCACCCATCAAAACGTTTCATTCTCGACTGTCGTCTCTGAGACGACGAGCCTCAATTTTCTCGTCTTTCATTTTTCAACAAAGGCCGAACTCGCGGAAACGTCAAGTGCGCCGCAGCAGTCATCGAATATCCTTTTATCCACGCGTGTGCGTGAAATCAACGCAAACGTTATCGGCTCCGACGAGTAATGAGAGATTAAGGAAGAGAGACCAAGAGAGAGAAAGAGAGTTCCTCACGCGACCACCGTACGCAGCGATCAGCGATAGCGTAGTCGTCGTCTACGGCCAACCAATCGGTCGTAGTATCGCCCCACTGGAACCAACTCCGCCTACGAAAAGTCCACTCCCATCCACAGCCGCCACCAGCCACGGGCGAACGCCACGTCGTGTTGTACGCGACGGGACCGATGAGTTCGCGGTGCGAGCAACGAGCGCACCCAACGAGAGCCCCCAGCAAAATCAATAGACCAATGGCTACTGGAACGCGTGCGTAATTACCGCTCGTGACGGACATTGCCTCTCTCGCCGCTGCCGGTCCTCGACGTCCACGTGGTGGGGAAAGGTCGCGCAACCTCTTCACCCCCTCGATCACAACTCCTGCCCCGCCCGTACACCGACCAGGCATCGCTTTTCCAACCATGCAACGACCGGCAAGGCTTCGAGCGCGGATACGTGCGAGCAGCAATTTAGCCGAATCATTCCTGTCGTATGATTTATCACCGTCAGGCGTGCGACGGTGATAATGGTAGCCTCGTGATAGTGCTCATGACGTGGTGGCACCCATACGGCGATACTTTATACCATGGCCGCGGGGCGACCCGAATAAGTGGCGGTGTAAAGTGTCCGCGATATATCTTCCAGGCTCGATGCGTGAGTGACTTCGCCGTGTTCTCCGTCGGAGGTAATCGCGACAAACCTACTTTTTACGTGTCGCCCAGACTCAACTTCTTCGACTCGCGTTTCGCGTTTCGCGTCGATATATACATTACTTTCATTGGTGACTGAGTTTTTACACGATGATCGATGATGCAAAGTATTCCCTTTCGAGTCTCTTTTACATCTTCACGCGAAATTTTCTAGACAGTATTGCTGCAAAAATTACTATAAAATGTATTGAATATTAGAGTGCTAAAATAAACAAGAAACAAGCAAACAAAACTTTTACAAGTGTAAAATCTATCCACTCTTTAACACTAGAATCGCCGATGGTGCCATTTTGGTTCCGCCTCACTGTTAGAAAATTTGTGTTAAATTTAACACATTTCACGTGTYCCRAACRRTCCACTCAAATTATTAYGTTAATTTGACATAAGATGAATATGTTAGAAAGTAACACAAACATTATGTAAAAATTAATACAAAAAAATGTAATATTTTGACACAATTTGTGGAAACATACTTTTTCAGTAAAATTAACATTTGTAATATGTTAAATTAACACGAACATTTATCTTTGATTCATTTGTTTTAGAATTTATATTTTTAAATTATATTATTTTTATGTTATTTGTTCACTTACTCATAAATTATGTTATGTTTTTACACTAAGAAATGTTAAATATCAATTTAACACAAAATATCCAAATAACATAATTAACATAATCACATTATGTTAAATTAACACTCGGACATGTTAAAAATTCAATACAAAAATTTTAACAAAAACCGTTTTTAACATATATAAAATGTTTTTTACTACGCTCATTTTAATTTTTTTCTTTTTTTACATCATACAGAGTAATTTTTGAAAATACGCGGAAAGAAAGATTTTGCTGAAATATCTAAAAATTTAGTTAGATACAGATCTGAAAATAATTTTGTTGGATCATCAAGATAATTACATAGGAAATTCAAGAATGATGAGCGATGCTACAAAAAATTCTAGCAATCAATTTAAACGTTTTACATAATTATTTTGATAGTTCAGTAAAAAATTTCAAATCCGTATTTAGCTAAATTTAAATTTTTTAAATCATATAAACATAATAATGCTAATATCAGTTCATGTTTAAATAATATCAAAATAACTGTTCACTAATTAAAAATAAGAATTTATCAAATTAACACCAGTTCTAGTGAGATGTCGATTCTAGTGTTAACTTCCTCTTGTGTTAAAGTGTTAAAATCCTCTTTTTTACCCTATAATGAATACATCCTGTATCAGCGTTAATATTACAAAAATAAAAACTAAAAATATACTAACAAATTGCAAAGGAATGATAATGAATCGTTCCTTGTTTTGCCTCATTTGCATATTGTTCACAAGAAGATATCTCTTTTATTTTACAACGAAATACAAAATTCCGATGACATATTAATTTTTTTCAGTCAGCGAATTCATTATCGTTTGATTCTTTCACTCCGGACAAGTCCGAGAACAACAAAGTTAATACGTTGATGCAGTAATTAATGATTGTTTTCACCAGATGCTTGACGTTATTTTTTCGCACGACATACGACCGCGTATTCACGTCGCACGAATAATAATAACAGTCACGAATGTTTTGCGACTTTTGCAACAATGTAGCACATGTTGCGTTAATTCGCGGTGAGTAATCATACGGCTTGTAATTTGTCGGGAACACGCGCGGGCTCCGATGATTTTATACTTTTCCTTCCTTTGTTCTTTGTTCGAACGTAACGATTAAACGATTCTGCAAAAATTCCTAACGTAATGCAAAAATAGCATGAAATTGCCATATGGAAAGAACGGTTTTGCCGAAGTATTCAAAAATTGAGTTAGATACAGATCTGAAAATAATTTTGTTGAGATCCACCAAAATAATTATATAGGATGCTTAAACGTTGATAACAAGGCTGCAAAAAATTATAACATTTTAGTAAGAGCGTTCTACCAGTTAGAGCGTCCTACTTAATTATTTTGATGGTTCAAACAAAATTAGTTTCGGATCTGTATCTACCTAAAATTTTAGATATTTTTAGATATTTCAACAAAACCATTCTTTCTGTGCAGTCGTTGCAAATTAACGTGAATCTTTCATTCGTCAGTGTCGATTTAGCTAGGTACAGATCTGAAAATGATTTTGTTGAGATCCATCAAATAATTATATAGAATGCTTAAACGTTGATGACAAGGTTGCAAAACATTTTAGTAAGAGTCTACCAATTAAAGCGTCCTACATAGTTACAATTTACGATTTTCCTACTGTAACGATTTACCGGCGGGAACCGCTTCTCGTTCAAATAATTTCGTTTTAATCCGACAATTGTCGTGAAATGAAAATTAATTTATTCAGCTGACAATTAATCTTATTAATCAGTTAATAACCTTTAATAACATTCACTCGCGAATATCGAACAAACGCCTGATTTGTGTGGATGTAACTCGTCCACAAGAAGCACAAATATTTGACGGTATTCGAGACGTATTGTTCTAATCTTAAAAATTCAAATTCAAATTTTACCAAATGTAGTTGTTAGAAAAGCAATCTGTTAACTTTTGCTCGAATAACCTCTTTCAATCCAGTGATTATAATTGTCACAATTTGACAAGTAGCGTGACATTGCACGGAAAGAATGATTTTGCTGAAGTATCTAAAAATTTAGTTGGTTACGGATCAAAATAATTTTATGGATCGTCAAAATAATTATGTAGAACGCTCAAACATAATGAACAATGTTGCAAAAATTTTGACATTCTAGCAACCAGCTTATGCGTCTTACATAATTATTTTGATGATCCAACAAAATTGTTTTCAAATCTGTCCTAGCTAAATTTTTAGATATTTCAGCGAAATCGTTCTTTCCGTCTTTTGTGCTTATAGTTGCGATGGAACCAAATTTTCTCTAAACTCAGTATGATATCTTAAAAAAATAAACGTTCAAATTTCCAGTAGATCTATTCAAAACTTACGCTGCATTGCAATGTTAATTAAAAAAATAAAAAGCATTTGCATAACGCGTATCGGTTACATCTTCGAACAACCGTCTATTTTTTAAAATAAAAGATCTTGTGTATTTTATTTACTTATTAGAATTAAATAATAAACGATCAAGACAAAACATCAAGAAAGATATGAGTTTCATGGAAATGCCTCGTTAGAAACAATTATTAAAAATATATCGCTATATTTAGAGAGCAGTGGAATGTATGAAATGGTATCGCTTCCAAATTACTATTATCAGCGCGTCTGTTTCTTCTCATCAACAATTATCTGGACTAACCGCCATGAATGCCATAGTTGTTGATATAAGCATATTGCATAGATATACTCATAATGTACATTGAGTAGCTATAGCATGTATAAATTATAGATATATAACTATTAATCATATACGTCTTGAAATCGATCGACTTGAGTAACTTTACTTAAAGAATTGACATAACTATGTGCCAACATTACGCAAATAAGTGACAATTACGTATGTTTTATTGTACACATTTGAACATGTGTACATTTGTACTGTGTATAAATTTTTATCTAATATAGAATATTCTAAAATACCACTGGTGTCTTCACGGAAAGAATGATTTTGCTGAAAGATCTAAAATTTTAACTGGATATAGATCAGAAAAGTAATTTTGTTGAATTATTGAAATAATTATATAGAATGCTCAAACTAGTTGCTAGAATATCACTTTTTGCAGCTGCATTGCTAATTATTTTTAAGATTCCAACAAAATTATTTTGATAGTCCAACAAAATTATTTTCAAATCTAACTAAAATTTTTAGCTACTTCAATACCGTTTTTTCTGTAATAATTTGGATATGATAGACGATAGATTTTTAAATAAGCTTCAGAAGCTTCAGAAGTGAGAATTCATGGCTGTGTTCTTCGGTCAATATTTAACACAAATAAAATAAAATAAACTTTCTAATAGAATTTTAAAATAATTATTAAATATATAATTATAAAGATAAATAATTATGAAAATAAAAATAGAGCGTTTATTGTTTTCGCGCCTATGTTTTCTATTACGGAGAAATTGTTGTCAGTAACTACGAAACAACTGTGATAGGAAATATATCTGATAATCTTCTTTGATATATACATGTAACTTATACATATAACATTATTACACGTAACTTATCCCCCACGATTAAACAATGTAGAGTGACCGTTCGCACAAATTTCTTTAAACAGAAAACTTATCTTTTCGAGTATATGTTCAGTTCTGTGCGTATACCACATTTCATTCATTAGAACCAACGATTTGCGAAATCATACCCTATTAATAATAATCGATATATAATCTCGCCAAAGCAATTTAAACTCGTAAAACTTCTCTGTATTGCGTACTTACAAACGATTATTTCGTACCCTAGTTTTATCAGGTTTTATCAGATCGCACCAATCGGTTATCTCC
Source organism: Cephalotes varians (assembly GCA_037157785.1). Classification (NCBI taxonomy): domain Eukaryota; kingdom Metazoa; phylum Arthropoda; class Insecta; order Hymenoptera; family Formicidae; genus Cephalotes; species Cephalotes varians. Next base: position 634,912 of record JANQDE010000094.1, on the reverse strand, counting down.
AAGGGTACCTTTCGTACAACATTGGGGGACTCTCCGTCCAGTGCCAAAATTGTATAGGGAAGTCTCGGCAACGAGCGATAAGGATCGCAACGGCGTACCAGTTACAGAGAAGAGCGGAAGGCCGCTGTTTAAAAGCGTGGGCGACGCGGTAGCACACAAGATCGGTGGGCGGCTACTAGATCGCCCAATTGGTCGATCGACTCGGTAATGGTCGGTGGGCGTTGGGTAAGCTCAGATGCGCGGCGAGCAGTGCGCACTTGACTGGCTTTACCGGCTCTCTCTCTTTTTCTCTCCTCTCTTCTTATCTCTTTCTTACTATGCATCCCCACGATGTTCGTTCCCCACTTGGTCCGCATCGACTAAGTCTCGATAGGGTCCCTTCATGTCCCGCGTCTTCCATCCGACGTCTACCCTTTATGATCAGACCTCGTGTAATCAGCAGCTTCTGCGTCTTCGACCGCGGCCACTTTCCCCCGTATTCACCTCCCTCGTCCGTGCCGCCACCGCTATCGCGGCGCGGCGCCTCAAATCTTGATCTCTTCTTCTCGGCGGGTAGAAGCAGAAGAGCGGAGTCTTTTGCGGGAAGAATATAAGGTGGGGGTAGTCTGGGCGCGCTTCGAGCGGAGCGCGCGGCGGTAGGCAATCTGCTCGAATACGGCGGAGAGCGAGCAGGTTGCCCCGCGTAACGCACTCTCGTCTGGTTGTCCAAAGGTAGCGCGAGGGAAGGGTGACTTGAAGAGAACATCGCTGTCAAAAAGGGAAGCGAAGACGTGCCATGTACCACGTTATAGTCGATAACGAGATCCTTCTAAAAGGACGAATCGAAAAATCGTTCGTTCCTCACGCTGGAGCACAAGGTGGTTGGACATCAAGATAAGCTTCGGCGAGTCGATCGCGTGACAAGAGAAGTGCATCGTGAGGAACAGTAAAACTGTCGAAGGAACGAAAGTGGGAGAGAAATAAGAAAAGAATAATCGTTTTCGTGCGATCCTCGTGGAAGAAGTTCAGCTCCCTTTTATGCACTCTTTTTGTATCCGGGAATCGAGTACACGAAGAAACGAATCTGGTGATCTGGTATCGAAGGGAAAAAGGTTCCAATGGTGAACGGAGAACGGGATACGAGGGGGGAAATCGACCCCGTATATGGAGCGACGAGGTAAGTCACGTCACATTAAATCTTGATCTCACCTCGGCGAGTCTCGGGAGGGAGAAAGTCTGGGCGCGCTTCGAAACCCCGAGCGGAAGGCAATCCGTTCGAATCCGGCGGAGCGCGAGCAAGTTACCCCGGTAGCCGTAGTAGCCCTCGTTGCCTGTCATTGGAGAAGGGAGCCTTCGTAGGCGGAAGAAACGAGAGGGCGATCGACACGCGAGGAAGAGTACGGAGAGGGAAGAGGGTTAGAGGTGGAGGACAAGAAAGAGGAGGAGGAGGAAGAGAAGGAGGAGAACGTGATCACGAGCTTCGTTGAAGGCGCCTGCGCTCCAGCACTCCGCGTCTTCGGTTCCTCAGCTTCGACTAGGCTCAAGTGTCGTGACGACGTAAAAGCTCGCGTCGCGATGTGTCGTCATCGCGCGATCATAGCAGAAGTTATTCCGCTCCGCTAATCGGTTCCGTAGCGACTCATTTCGCGTCACATGACGAATTCGCGATACGTGTTTGTGCTGTCAGAAAATAGTGGCTGATGGTATGCTGGTGATATACACGTGACAGTTCGGTGGACAGATTAACGAAGACAAGTTGAAGTTTTCTTAAAAACAAATGGAAAAATACTCGGCGAATAAGGAAATGCGTTGAATATGGACCGGACKGTGTCGATGTGCATGTAGATAGAGACGACAGGAGAGAAATATTTGAGTTTGATGGCGAAATTGAACCAATTCTATTAATAATCTCTATGATATATCATTTGCTCGTAGGTCGAAAAATGTTCGTTCAGCTGAATTGCTCAACACATAGAAGAATATTCTCAGGCGTTATACTCCGAACGAGAGTAATGCCAAATGATACGTTAACTTGGAGACACTCGTCAGCATTCTGAGATTTGCGATCGGCGAAGAAAAAAGTCTGAATGCGAAACGGAAGCGATTCGAAGACAGACGTGGTGCATCCGCGGAAGTGGAGGAAGAACGGGAGAGGGAGGAGCCGTTGCTGAGAGCGTGGAGGGGGCGGAGGTGAGATCATCTGGTGATGATGATCGGTGGCGGCGTCGCGACCCCTCCTGGTACTGCCAAGTCGGCGGCTGCGATCGACAGCGAAATGGTGCAGGTCGACGGCATTGGCAGTGGTAGTGTCAGTGGCAGTGCTAGTGGTAGTGGTAGCCCTGCGACGGGCGCGACCACCACGCGCCTCACGAACAATAGCAATAGCGGTAACAATAACAACAACAATAATAACGGGGAAATTAGCAACAATAATGACGGACACGGAGTTGCGAATTGCACCGGCACGACCGCCTCGAGCGCGAGCGACAAGTTCTGCTGTCAGGACGAGGACGTTCCCGTCAGCACCGGTGTCGCCCGACCTTGGGAACCACCGTCGCCGACCTTCTCCCAGACGAGATCGCATCTGCTGCTACATCCACCGCATCATCACCAGCAGCATCCGGCGACTCATCATCACCAGCAGTTGAATGTACCGGTTTCCTTGATCGATGGTGAGTAGGAAGATAGCGCAGATATATTTGAAATCAAATCGGATCTGATTACTCTTGTCGAATTCGATATTCGACAACTTAGTTCCCGCGTCTTTTTTTCATCAATTTCTTTTAACACAGCTCTCAACTGATATAGCAGAAATCATCATTCGGAACAAGCACAATCTGATAAATCTGATATAAAATTTATTGCAATAGTTTAAAGATTAAACGAGAGAGATCCGTGAGTGCAATAAAGTCATTAATAGTTTCATGTTAAACGTTCAATGAATCATGATAAAATAAATGTTTTTATTGTCTATTTTTTCAAGCACTCAAATTTGTTGCAATTAAATATTCGCTATGCGTTGTAACAAGTTCTAATGCTCGCTAAAAGCAATACGCAAGTGCTTCTGGATTCTATTATAATGTGGCGATTACATCGCCACTCCTACAGTGCTAGAATTCATAACATACGCGAGAAACAAATTACACGTTAGCACACACGAGCCCGTTACAGCTGTTCGGGCAAAGAAAAAAACAAATTTATACACGCGCGGATCGGTCGAGGCGGTTAGAGAAAAACAAGGAAACGGTTTTTAAATAGCGTTAAGAGATTGTGTTTATTTCGATTGTGTGACGATACGTGAGCAATGCAACATAATGTAATACACGTCGAAATGACAAAGCAGTAAGCGTCGCAGCAATAGTCTCGCGATTCGGAATGCATAAGCGAAACAAACAAATGCAATTTAATTATTATAAATAAATTTTAAAGCCTTCTAGAAAGACAGACCCGCTTTGCGAAATAGAGATCACGAGATCGATCGCGAGAGCATAATCGAGAGATTCGACTGTCGGACAACACGAGTAGACATACATTGTAAAATAAAGTTGCAAGTCGTTCCAATATTGAGTGTTAAAGTTTTTTTGGCCAGACTCACATCCAGCAAACAATCCTTATGCGGACATTTATTCCCCAAAATAAAAATAGGAACATTTTTGTACTCGATGTTGATCGTTATATTTCATTTCCCATTTTTTTGGATATCTAAGATAAGACATATGTATGTACATCAAGATAACTAAGTGTCTAAACAAAATCGCGCAATTCTATGATTGCTTATGATGCTGACAATTTATCGAATATTTATCTTCAACGATTTCGAACATACCAACATTGCAGTATACAAACAACGATGTATCTATACTGCCAGCAATTTAACGACAAGATAATAGCATCAAAGTTGTCACTTCGCTTTGTCGACAATATGACAGCGTTGTATGAGCCTATAAATTATTATAGCAACGGCAATAACATGAATTTTAAATTATTTGCTGCGTGCTAGCAAGTTGGTAGCAAGTTTAAAACTATCATATCGCGAAGAAATCAATTTGTTAACAATTGCTGACTCAGTTGTTATAATTCTGATAAGAACCATGCATGATTTGCAACGTGCCAGCAACGATACGTTGTTATCTGGCTATATGTAAGCAATAGAAAGCCAATTAATTCCATTGTGCCACGATAAATCGATAATTAAGTAAGTAATAAGTAAGAAATAAGTTACGCGCCATTATTTACAATCCATGCGCTTTATTACAACAAAATTGTACAGTACGACATTATTAAAATTTAAAACCGTTTTGAAACACCTGAATACACTTTCGATACTATTGAAGATAAAGACAATAATCAATGAAATTAAATTACAAAAGAATACGAAAGAACTGGAACTTCTGTAGAAGAAAAGGATGTGGATTTTTATTTTGTTTCTTTTGAATAATTTTTTATTTTTTATATTCAAGTCAATATTATCGCAAACGATAATTCATTAATCTAGTTTTAATATAAAACATACTTGAAATAATCAAAACAATTTACAAAATAAAAACAATTATTTAAATGAAAAGAGACATTATGATGCGATTATGAATGTAATGATAAAGTTCCTCTATATTTTTACAGAATCATCACATCTATTTGAACTTCCCATGCTTGAATTCATAGAAAATTCTGAATGTATGAAATATTATAGAAATTTCTTTTCATAAATACACGGAAAGAACGGTTTTGCTGAAAGATCTAAAATTTTAGTTGAATACAGATCAGAAAAATAATTTTGTTGAACTATCAAAATAATTATGTAGAATGCTCAAACTATCTGCTAGAATATCAAAATTTTTTGCAGCATTGCTCATTATTTTTAAAGTTCCAACAAAATTATTTTGATGGTCTAATAAAATTATTTTCAAATCTGTCCAGCAAAATTTTAAATCTCTCAACAAACTCGTTTTTTCCGTGTTCTCTTAGCAATATTCTTGCGTTGATCCTGTCTCCAATATTTATCACGAGCATTTTCTTCCCGTTTTATTTCAGATATCACAGACATTTCTTAAAATCATTTTCAAATAATAACCACAAAGATTTTTAACGAAAAACAACGTTCTGCAATGTCCCAGGCCCGCAATACCCGCTTGTTACAAGATCCAATATAAAAAAAAATTTACATTTAATTATATCCTAGCAAAAACATAATTATTCAAGGTTATTTATCTTTTCAAACTAGAACAACAGCACCTTGTGAATTAATATAAAGTATCAAGTTTATTAATTATGATCTTAAACTACGTTAAACTTGATACTGAATGTACATACTTTGATGTCTCATAAAAGAAAACATTGATTAATAAACAAGTCGTGCTAGTCGTGGCGGCAACTATTTTACAATTTCGGTTCTTCGCTGTACAAATTAAAGATTATTTGCAACAGATGTTATAACATAATTTTAAATGGGGCCCACATTACTTTTTTTCTAATATTTGGGATAATAAAATAATTTTTCTTGAAACGTGGATTTTGTTAAATCTTGATCATATCGATTGTTAATATAAATTTTAATTATTTTGAGAAACGTCATAAAAAATTAACAATAACAAGTAGAAAAAAGATCGATACGTGAATAACACAAATAAGCGAAAGAACTTTTATTCAAAGCGGATCTTACTGTCTAATAATATATTTCTATATAAATTTTAAATATATCTTTCAGTTCTATATATGCGCGTTGATTACTTGAAATGCAATCGTCAATTTAATAAATTCTTTGCAGTGTTAAAATATTTATTATAGCACCATTATTAAATTAACGGTCAATTTATTTTGTGATAGCGCTTCAGTTTAGAATTGCGTTTCAAGTCCGACAATAATTGACGCGCAATTAATTAAGAGAAAAATGTATTTAAAATTTACATAGAAATATTATTAATGAAATATTACTAAGATCGCTTTTACCGAATAAGCTCCTTCCACTTAGTTATAAAAAATTAAACAATCTTCTGACCAAATTGTATTTTGTTTTTATACGTTTTATACAATACATTTTATATAATATAGTGTATTATTAATTATATACTATTAAATGATATTGTACATTTACAATATTACACATTTTGTTCATAACATTGTATTATATAATTACTAAACATATAATTTAATCATTATACATTCCCGATAACGTAGAAGTTAACGTGCGTTACATAGTATGACAAATGAGTATATCCATTATATGTCTCGATGAGAGATAACCAAGTAATTTTAAAAAGTTTAATTGAATTATGAATCGCTTCACGATCTTTCGACGTGCGAATCTTTCGCTGCCGGTAAAAGCAATTAACATTGAACACCTGTACAGCTGAACACCTGTACAGGACTCGTCTCGTAAACAACATTAATGGAAGAATTTTATGCCTTTGAAAAAAATCTCAGACATATTACGAAATCTTGACCGCAATTTCGGAACATATTATCCAACTTGATCGTAAAAATTGTAACAGTAGAATACAAATCGAAAACAGTATCTATATGCGAGATAATTTCTATTTTAGAGATTCGGAAGTGTCATATTAATCGTTGCATCAAAATATATATCAAATAAATCAACTTGCAAAGTTTCGAAATATCTATGTTAACACTCTACATCACTTTTACCGTGTCAATCGAGAAACAAAATTTTTCTCTAAAATACGCTGCAAAACGCAACGCGTTCTGTTTGCGAATGCTTACAGCTCGTTATCAGCGTCGCCTCTCTTTTCGGCCTCCAATTAAGTTGTCAAAGAAACGAGGAGCAGAATCGCGATTGTGTAATCGATTCGCCACGGCCTATATTATTTCACACGAATGTAATGTGACGAAATCCGTGTTCGTTCTCCGAGACGCGCGAATGTCTGATGCAGCGTGAAATGCTCTCTGGTTGTTCGCCTCGGGCAGCGCCCGACCGCGAAACCATTGATAAGAGAATAAAAGGGAGCGCGCGATTGGAAGCAGCGGATATGCACCTACGACATGTCCAACTACCGCGCGGCCGCGGATCTTTCCGCGGTTCGCACTTGCCGGAGCAACGGAGGCTACCAAGTACCGCACTCGTTCGGAACCGGTTTCAATGCGTTAGCAACGCGAGTACTTCTCTTCGGATCGGCGAACGTATTACCCTCGTTTAACGCTCAATACCTGTCCATCCCGCGGGTACTCTCGATTCTCTCGCGTTCACGTTCGCGGAGAGCACTTCGTTCCAGAGCCACGAGATTTTATGACCACACCCAGACCATTTCGAGGCAGATACCGTGTAGGCAATGGACGTTTTCGTCCGCGAGCGAGCAAAAAGAAAGAAAGACAGAAAGGGACAAGAGGAAATGTGTTTCAGGTGCTCTGGTAGCATCTTATGGCAGATGACTATACGAACTATGAAAGATATTTACTAATTACGGGAAATCATATCTGATGATTGCATTGAAAGCGTAACGTTCTTTTTCGACGATGTAGCATTCATCATTAAAATTAATTTCGCGAATATTCTAATCATAAAATCTTATGAATTATGTCCATGTATTAAATAAATACGATTTATTTAAATATTGAATTATATCTAAACTGATCACGGAAGGAACAGTTTTGCTGAAGTATTTAAAAATTTACATCTATATCTGATCTAAATTTTATAGATATAGATCTAGATGTAGATCTGAAAATAATTTCAGTACACGGAAAGAACGATTTTCTCAATGATTTTGTTTGGAAAATAATTATGTAAGACATTTAAATTAATTGCTAGAATGTTTTGCTATATTGTCATCAACGCTTAAAAGTTCTACATAATTATTTTGAAGGTCTATGGAAAGAACGATTTTGCTGAGGAATCTAAAATTTTGCTGGATACAGATATGAATAATTTTGTTGAATCAAAATAATTTTGTTGGAACCTTACACTGTTAAAAAATTTGTGTTAAATTTTCACAATATATTTCACGTCCCAAACGGTCCACTCAAATTATTGTTAATTTGACATAAGATGAATATGTTAACAAGTAACACAAATATTCTGTAAAAATTAATACAAAAAATGTAACATTTTGACATAATTTGTGAAAACATTCTTTAGTAAAATTAACATTTATAATATGTAAATTAAGTCGAACATTTTTCTTTGATTCATTTATTTTAGAATTTATGTTTTTAAATTACATTATTTTTATATTATTTGTTCACTTACTTATAAATTATGTTATTTTTACATTAAGAAATGTTAAATATCAATTTAATACAAAATATCCAAATAACATAATGTAATCACATTATGTTAAATTAACTCGGATATGTTAAAAATTCAACACAAAAATTTTAACAAGAACTGTTTTTAACACAAATACAAAATGTTTTTTACTGTATAAAAATAATGAATAATGCTGTAAAAAATTTGGATATTCTAGCAATTAGTTTGAGTGTTCTACATAATTATTTTGATAGTTCAACAATTACTTTTCTGATCTGTATCCAGCTGAAATTTTACATCTTTCTGCAAAACCGTTTATTCCATGATTCTCTGAAATTGTACTAATGATTTGCGAATTAAAAACTGCGAACATATCCAATAGTTTTACGTGGTAGACAAAGCTCCTGCTTGGTTTGCGTGTGGAAAGCGCTAATCCAGTTTAAGACCCGATACGAGTTCGCCTCGTTTCCAATGTTGAGCTCGATACTTGGCAGCGCATGATGCCGCGGGATTTTACGACCGCACTCAGAGTGTTTTGAAACACAAGTACACCTCGCGGCTAATAGCTGTCTTCGCACGGCACTTTGTTACAGTTTTGACGACCAATCGTCGAAAGTATCCATGAAGATATATGCACTAATTATACGTAGAATATACTACTTGTTAACTGCCAGGTTATAATTTTGCTAAGAAATGCCATCCTTCTTCCCGACGTATCCATCTCTTCGATAATTCTAAGTCAATCTAAGTTTGCAATCATAATAATTTATTGTTTTTAGTTTTAATAGCGCGCTACAATTCATTGGTAAAAAGATAAAAAGAATGGTTTAATTTTCCCATCGCGCACATTCAATGTAAATATAAGATCAAATTATATCAGCTTGTGACAACTTGAGATATCGCTTAATAAAATGCAAATTAATTCACGCATGATGCCATGAATAAAATTTATGAGCAATTAGGCACCATTATACGCGCCAACCTTACAGGTCTTCAATAATACTGTCAGTGTCAACAAATACTGTAGGGAATATCTTCTACCACAACGCAATACTAATACTCGAGAATCAAGAAATCCGGATCACCATCAATATTCTACAGCAATCTATCAATATTAACACGATCAATGATATTGATTTAGTATTTGTAATAATACTGGCAATGTTGATTGTGTAAGATCCGTATTACATGATTCTGCGTATAGAATGCTAACGCAGCTCTATAATACTTCAAGATTTTATGATTACGTTCTAGAATATATTTGCGGCAAGTGCCAAGAAATATGGATATCTTCATTTGCAAATGAGTTTGCTTTCAATTTTCTCCTAGGTACTATCTCGTCACGGCGCGGACTCCACTAATCATCGAGTCATTACGTAAAATGCTTGCTTGTAACTATGTGTATCAATTATCAGCTACATGTACAATTTGCTCTTAACACGATCTTTGTAGAAATTATAGCCTGATAATATAAAATTACTTTTTTGTAAAACGCTGCCCTCGAATATAAACGCAATTATCTGTCTATTTAATATTTGAATTTTATTCCGTTTGTAAGAAAAATTCATAAATAAATATTTATAATATTCATAAATATGTGTCCAAATTCTATCTGCAAGGGTTTTATTTCCCTATTCGATTAAAATTATTATAAAGGCTTTTAAAGACAGAAATGAATACATATAAATATATAATTTAAAGTTACGTCATTCTATCATTTCAGATTATATTTTATTCCTATTTAATTAAAATTATCATAAAGGTAAATCTCTTAAAGACAGACTACGTATAAATATATATGATTTAAAGTTATGCGATTGTATCATTTCAGAGTTTATTCGATTCATTTTCTTTCCACTATACACACATATATTTCGCATGAACTTCACATCTGCACGTATTCACTTCATAACATTTTTTTTGAATGATTTAAATGTATTCTGTTGCGCGTTTTATCTCAATGCGTGTGCGTGTTGCAAACGGATGGTCTGCATTTAAGAGTCAACTTCGCGCACTGTCAGCAAGCACTCGTAGCGCGACGTTTTACTTGAAACCATCTGCGGGCTCGGTCCAGATAAAACCACTCATCGGGAGCGCGAAGCGAACGATCTCATTGCACGAGTCGCCGAGTCCGCAGAAAGAGAATCAGCCTTCCAGTTTTTCTGTCTATTATCTATTACTGCCGTGTCAAGCGATCGGTCTTTACCGGCAGCGATTTCGAATGTACGGACGAATATACCGCGAGGATGCCAGAACTCGTTCAGAACCGGTTCCCGCTTGGTGTCGATGCAACGACGATGGGACGCATTTCTTTCTGTGCATCGGCTACTTTCGTTTTCACGACACCTCCGATCGCTTTGACACGAAACGAGCGCGGAATGTGCCATCCAGGTGAACGGGCGCGGAACTCGCGGGATTCGCATAAGTTTTATTATTCGACGTTTCGAGCGACCGTCGCAAACGGGATTCCTTCGGGAAATAACTTCGGCTGCACTTCAATTTTGCAACGAATTCCCCGAGAATTTTGCGAATGACGTGTTTTTTCTTCTTAATTAACACTTTGAGTGTTCAAGATGATTTCACTATTGAACCTAATAAATATAGTATATTGTTTTCTTAATGTGATATAATTGATATAATTTATGTTGTTTCTTTAATATTTTAAATATTTAATAAAATCATTCTTAATCAAGTAAATAAAACCGTCATCCATAAATGAATAACGGGATACTTGCGAATTTTACGTGTCATCAAATGTGCGTGACATACAGTCAAAGTTAAATTATTGTAAATTTTATACGATCTTCGCAACTTTTGATTAATTTTAATCTTAAAACTATCGGATGTTTTTAACTTTATCTCTTTGAGTTTATACATATATGATTTTTTTTTTTTAGTGAAAATATAGCAATAATATTTTTACATATTATTAAACCAATAATAATAAGCTAAAAAAACTAAAAAGATAATAAAAACGAAGAATATGTAAAATGAATTTGCCATAACGCCTGTAGATCAATGTAAAGTGTAATTAAAAAACAATTCAATAATGTTAATAAATCCGTTCAAAAAATATCGCGTCAATTTTTCTTTTCTAGATTACAGTTAACTTAAATTCTTAACTGTATTTTTAATGAGAAATAATTAATAATCAAGTGCATTGACGTCATAAATTATGCAAAAGCGGCCGTTCGATTACGCGAGTAACAAATTGCAAATGATCCGCATAAGATGCATTTACCGAGCTGATTGGCGATCCACTCGACTCATAAAGGACTAATTAATTAAACGTTCTCACTATGTAAACGAACTGCCGCGAATTCACGCTGAGTTCACTCATTGAAACCAATTAAAACAACGCGATACAAATGAGCAATACGGACCTGTTTTCTGCCAACACTCGAGATTTAATTTCGCCTGACGGCCTCTTCTCGCGATCGCCAGGCTCCTTATGTAAGATCGACTGGATAAAAAGCAATTGCGCTCGTCGTTTGCAAAATGACAAGTACTACGCGCTCTTAATATTGCTATATATCGTTCGATCGTAAATTGGCATTTGCGCGAACCGCGCTAAACGTTGTTAAGATTAGTGCGATTACGAGGTAGCTGAGCCTATAATAAGCACATCATAATTTTGATAGCGCTGCCGACACAGTAATTAACATCTATCTCACATTTAATTCATATTATCCTTAAGCTCGCGTCGCTTGAATCTTCATTTCGCCCCATCGCGATTTTATTACATGGCTATGCTGTGTAATTACGTTTTCTCTCTTTAAAGATTCTTCGATATTTTCTATGTCAGATACGAGTCAATCTTCCACTTAGCATAATAATCAGTACGGTCGACGGATCCGTTTCATCAAATGTTCGATTGCTCGAAATTAAGTAAATAATTGTCTCCGAATTACCAGTCAACAAGCGATTCTTCGTGTGTTCAATCGTAAATCGTTATTTCTGTCCAAAATACTGTAAAGATTATTTAACTAACGAGAATAATCAACGAGAAAGCTCTCAATCCACGCACATTCTTTTGATAAAAAATTTTTCGCATCTGACGCATCTAGCTGATTTAATTTCATCTATACTACATTTTATTATACGAGCGTATAATAAATCAAACTCTCCGTCTTTCTTTAACCTAGAGCCGACACACATGCATATTGACTGATTGCCATATTATACGTCAAGTTCATTAAGTAAACGATAAAGGATAATTTGCTGTTAAATCTGAATTTACTTGGAAATCGATCAATTTCTATTGATTTCGCAACATTGATTGGCACATTAACGAAGATCTAAAAACAGCGATATAATCATCAACTGAAAATAAAATTGATAGACGCCTGAAACCAAAGTTGCTGTAATCCGATACAATATATTGCTATAAAAAAATGTAAATGCTATGTTAATATTGACACGTGCAAGTATAAATTAATTATTAACCATAATTTGAATGACAGGTATCTCTTGACTGCGCTTTCGACATTCTTTAAGACCGTATCAATAACGGGATCGCGAGATCACGTTCAGCAACTTAAATTAATGCGTCTGAACGTGGAGTTATTTGACCGTGACCACTTTCGTCACAGCGATTACGCAGGCAATTGTTAATTTAACGAAGCATTCAATTCACTTCGGGGATTCTAAAAAAGATCTTTGTGAGAAAAATAGATTCTTGATTATCTCAGACCCGTAAAATTATCTCTCGAATCTCGTCAGTCCGTTCACGAAAATAATCTAGAGCCAAGAATGTGAAAAAATGATGATGAGACCGAGATTTCGTCCTAGCAACTATTGTTAGTTGTTTGATACGATGATTTCATTATTATACGTTCTAACGAAATGTTTCTCTGATCGCAGGTGTGAATTTACAAAATTGCACGGCCGGCCCGTTTGCCAGCGGCAATAACGGCAACGCATCGCGGCAACGTCTGATCGAATTGTCACATGGATTAGGAGCACTCAGGCATTACAACGATCTCGCCAACCACGTGTTGTCATTAAACCAACAGGGCGCAGTCGTTACGAAACTTTTAGGTTTGTATTTTTACGATTTACCGCGAGATTGCCTTGCACGAGAAAAAAATCGCATTCACGATATTTATACGCTCGATATTATACTTCATTGTTTCTTATCGTTGACGATAAGAATATGCAAATTGTGGGGTAACATTCCGAACCTACGTAGGGAAACTACTCCGTTGACATATCGCTATTATGGTCGTCAACTACTATGCCTATCGCGAGTATCGAGCGCCACGCACGCATTACGTACGTACGTAATTTCAATATAAAGTCAAAGCAATCATCCATTTATATTCTATGTTCCGAGAATACCATCGATCCTCCGGAAATGAGAGAAAAATAAATAATACTGGAGATGCACAAGGGAAGATTTTCTCAAATCAAGAATATCTATAGATAGATTGATGTAAAAAGAGTTTTCGTATTTATCAAATAAAATTTTAAAACAACTCCTATTCATGAGAAAAAACAATAATGATTTAATGTTTTTCGTATGTAAACGGTTTTTTTTTTTTCAATTTATTTTTTATAATAAGTCGAAAAAATAAGACCAACAAACGAGCAAACAGGTGTTTTTATCGAGATTCGAATATATTTAATCACATAATAATAAATTCCAGTATGGAAACAATAAAATAAATAATTAAATATCATAAATAAACGTTTCAACTGGGTCTTCATCAGTACATATAAAACCAAGAATTCAAAATACAATAATAGAATGTAATACAATTAAAAATAAGACATCGATCCAAAAATTCAACGGTTTCGCGAGGCAGAAGGTTATAGCCGTTGTAGTAATAAATATGACAAACCTGACATGATAAAATTAGAGATCAATTACGTGTAACAACAGAAATCCTACTTTAAGAAATAATCTCGATAAGAACAAAAACTCTTCAGACGATATTAACAATAAAAAAATCATCAGTCTTTCCTTATATCAAAATATCAGAATCAATAGCCGCCACAATAGACAAATCACAGTATATCACGGGATACAGAGTTCTTAATACAATCTTGGAAGATTTATCAAGGTTCACAAAGATACCAACGATTTACTTACTAATAATAATGTAGTTTATAAAATCTCATGCAAAGATTGCAATGCCTCATATGTTAGCCAAACTAAAAGGCAGTTAAAGACAAGAATAAAGGAACACAGTAACAATAGCAGATCGTCAAAACCTTCAATTATAACAAAACATATTGGAATATTCTCATTCCTTCGACTGGGAAAACATAAAAATTTTAGATATTCCAATTATTATAAAAGATCTGTTTCCGAAATGTTACGTATCAAGGAACAATTAAATGGTATTAATGCTCGGAGAAAGATACGGAACTGCTCGATAACGCATACTTTGATATCCTTGATATGCTTTCCAAGATTTAGTTTCACTAATTAAACTGACACACTGTACAAACTCTACGCAGTATAGCGAAAAAAAATATTGTATTCACGGTTTTTTCATCACTTTATATATCTGTACTATACCAAAAAACACACATACATTAAATGTACATTACTGTTCACTTCAAATGTACACTTTATATTTATTTTTACCGTTTGTACCACTTCATGTCATTTGCGAATCTGACGTTGACATTTAGATATCTAGAAGTTTACTCTGTATAATCATCGACACACACGAATTTCATTTCCAACTTTTCGTTGTACATAATCGGAATTAATTTGTAAGTTGTACACACGCAATCTGTCTGTATGCAATCTTAATTGTCATTACTTTGAATTACTCTCATCATATTAATTGCAAATCTTTATAATTTTGGTCATATCCGTTTTTATTGTATTTAGTTTAATTTATTGACCACATCATATCACTTTTAATGCTGGATTACCGTTAGTTACTGGGGACATCTTCCAATGAAGAACCGTTTTTCTATTTTTTAACTTAAATTCTATGTGAACTCCGAGTAATGCATCGGCATTTTGGATTATTACACGTAATTGACCTCTAATTTTATCATGTCAGGTTTGTCATATTTATTACTACAACGGCTATAACCTTCTGCCTTGCGAAACCGTTGAATTTTTGGATCGATGTCTTATTTTTAATTGTATTACATTCTATTATTGTATTTTGAATTCTTGGTTTTATATGTACTGATGAAGACCCAGTGTGATTAATCGTTTACTCATGATATTTAAGCTTTTATTGTTTCCATACTGGAATTTATTATTATGTGATTAAATATATTCGAATCTCGATAAAAGCTGTTTGTTGGCCTTACCTTTTCGACTTTTTATTAAATTTATACGAGCTTTAATCGAATTAAATCTTTTCTTTCTTTTAGTGAATTTATAATTTTATTTACATTTTTTTGTATTTTCTCTCTTTATCTTTTCTCTTCTTTATCTTTTTTTCTAATTCGTAATTTACATAATTCTGAATTGTACTTTTTCCCTGCGGCGGCAATTACCGACGGCTTCAAACGATACCGCGTTAATATCTCCAGCGGTTCCAAGCAAGGTGAAGAACAGAGAATAGCGCCAAACTCGCGAAGCAGACATTACGAGTGCATTGGCCACTCGAAACTCGTTAACTCGATATGAATTAACACGTAATAACCGCTTCTTTCACGCATTAAATTTCAGCACCTCGGCAACAAACTTGAATAATTTGTCAATGATCGCGCCAGACATTAGCCTCTCTACATTTCAGCTAATGCGAAATTCTCGCTCCTCTTTAATTTAGTAAATGTTAAATTTGGAATTTTATAAATTCGCTATAATATATTGTATATTTTCAAATGACATTTTCTCCTTTATCAATATATTCAATAAAGATTAATAAATAAATTTATATTCAGTGAAGATTTATATTTACAACACAACATAAATGTATCTCAAAGAAGCAAAACGCTCAAGAAACCATACCGGTTTCTTGAGCTTTCTGGCATTTGCGCTCTTCGCGCTGCTCGTGTTACTCTTCGTATCTTCGACTTCCGCCATATTTTACGAGTTAATCGGGACGTTTTCGCCGAGATGGGCACGCGAGTGCGATCTTGCACGCGAGAACGCGGTGAAACTCGCGGAAAGTTAGACGAGATCGGGAATCGTCGGGTATCCATACGAGCGGACGGAAGCCGCGTTCGAGGAAAGGCCAGAGAGCCAAGGAAAAGAAGAGGCGAGGAGGAGGAAAAAAAAGAAGAAGGATCCGCGTGCCGAGCGAGGTGAACAATAAAAAATGGTGGCGAGCCACCGAGCATCGCCGTGGAACGCCGGAGTTTCTCTCTTTCTCGTAGACCTGCCTCGCGGTCCTCGTTAACTTTACGAGCCGCTCGTAAAAATACCGTTTGTGGCCTGCTCTCGCGCGGCGCGCCGGTAATGTCTTCATCTCGCTGGATACGGTGACTCCTTAGGCGTGCGAGGTGAATATAATGTACCATAATCGGCCGACCAATTACTTAACGACGGCGAACAATTAATTCCCTCGGCGCGAACGAGTGGCCCGTTCCGCCGTTGGTACGCGAGTCGTGAGGGAGACAAGTGGCGTTACGCGATATCTGGTCACTTCGTCGCCGAGAACAGATATGAATTACATCGGCGCGGTGTCTCGTTTATTCGTATTCACCAACTAAAAATGCGATTTGGTTATATCGATTTTCATGTTCAGAAAATGAGTTGCGGCTTCAGCTCCACGCTATATCGATTACAGAGGGCTGGTTCAAAGATAGATTGAGAGATAAATGGCCAAAATTTCAAACGTGCCGTACAAGCTTAACACGTCACTATTGCGGTCGTTAGGATAACTGGACGGCAATCGAATGGACAATGCCGAAGGCGTTCCGGTTGTTTGCTCGTAGTTTCTATCGCGACGTTTCTTCATACACGCCCGCCGTGTAATTACGCTAATTTCTCATTATCAATTCATAAAAGAGATCACCTCGCCCCGCGAACGCACGCATGCGACGCGCGTTGAATGCAGCCTTCTCGGCTTGTAACTACGCCCGTAACCACGGCGGGCTGACATCCATCCACTGTGCTCGCGAGTAACCCTAACCGGCTAACGAAATTGGCTTCGTGCGGTTTCTTTTATTAAAAACGGCGCTCCGTTCAAAAATTTTCTGTACGCACGCACGTAGGCGCGCATACTCGTGCACAGGAGCAAATCGAAGGAGCAAGCCGAACGGGCAACAATGAAAAACGGAGGCTGAGAGATCGGCGGTGAGGCAGGGAAAGATAGATACAGGGACGGAAAGCTAAAGGACGAAAAGAGGAAGGGACGGGGAGAAAGAGAGAAAGACCGGGATAGCAGGTCGAGGCAAGGAATTTGCTCGCGGCATGGATACCTATTAGGTGGATACATCGTTTATATACCCGGCACGCACTTCATCCGTGGGAGCGCACGCGATACCCTCTGCCGGGCTTAGCCATCATTATTGTTATTAATAATAGTACGTAACGACCGATAATTGCTCAAGTCTGCCTGCGCCTCTGGTTTCCATTACCTCACGATCTCTCCCGGCATCGTCCACCGGACTGACGGACTACCTCGTTCCGTCCCTCCCGCTTCCTGAAGACCTGGTCCTCGGGAAGATCGCGACAGAACGACGAATGACGGATGATGCATGCACGTACGAACGACGTCCACGTCATTCCACGATGATGAATCCGCGCGTAATTGGGGTCGGAAGGCGAGTCTCGATGGGACTCTTTACGCCCGATGGTTGACGTTGACATTAGCACGCGAACGTGACTTTCGTTTCTTCGCTTCTAGCGTGTCGCTCGCGAGAAACGGGGTAAAAACAGCGGATACGCGGTGTATCTTAAATGCAACGTAGTATAATATATAGCTTTGGATGCATATCATTAATAACGGCGTAACGCAAATTGACCAAAAAAAGGAGGAATTTTATAATTTAACGATTGCGATCTATCCGAATCGTATTAATCATCATATATACAGTTTAATGGTTATACAGTTAACATGCAATTAATCGATACCACATGTCGATATATACAATGACAATGTGATAAATTATCTTAGGCCCAATTCCACAATTCACAGTTAACTCTTAACTGACGTTTAACTTATTCCTTATCTCTTTCCAATTCAAGAATTGAAAAGAGATGAGTTAAGAGTTAACCATGAGTTGTGGAACTGGGCCTTAGTTGAATATATTTAATTTACTTCTAAAACTATCTGTAGATTTTTACGTACGTTTTATAACTTATTGCATTAAAATTGGATTGGTTAGAACGTGTACTCGTATGTCTTCGATCAACAACATGGAATCGATGATATGCATAACCTTTTCGTACATACAATATGCTTACGGAGTGCGTCTTAGCATTAGGTACTAATTAATTCATGACTAATTGACTACTGCGTCGCTCATTCTTTCCTACGAGTGGCAAATTATAAGTTTGGTTTCTATAGAATACATGACGGCGGTAGATTTAAAATACACGTATTCTTATCTATGACGATATTGTAACGTCTTAAAATAAATGTCCTTATATTTTTGAGAGAGAGGGGAGAAAAAGGAAAAAGTAGAAAAAGAGAAAGAAAGAGAATACCCAGTAAACTACGATAATTTTTATAAACGGCCTCATTGATCTAAGCATGTAATTTAATTTTCTTAAGCGGACACCTACGGCGCGCGATAATTACACTAAAAATTATCACAAGCGCAGTGATTACACGTACGCAGATAATTTTCTTGTATCACGATGTTTATTACGTAAGCATCCTCACGCTGTCCTAATCGCCGCATCATGAATCCGCCCAGATACGAAGATAGGATTAATATCCGTTTGTCGCACGCGATGTTAAGCGTCGCGTACTGCGATATTGCTGTGACTTTTGTGATATTGCATGTTATCATTTTCTCTCTTTTTTTTATACGTCACAATGTTCTCCATCTCAAAAGACTGAAAAAAATCCTAATGCACCTTACACGGAATATCCAAGACGATCGAATGTTTACGTGAATGGAACAAATTACATTTAATATGCCATTCAATTATAATGTATAATATTACAATTATCACTCTTTTCACATCAATCACGCCTGTGAAAGATACATTTCGGATTCCGAGGCGCGTGCATCGCGTGATTTTCGAGAATTACGGCGAGCTTCGCGAGATTTTGGCGTGACCGAGCTGCCGAATAGGGCGCAAAATATAAATGTGCCATGCCGCGGCGCCGTTTACGAGCGATTTTATCGAGGGCCAGGAGTTTTGCCGATGCATCGCGTCCTTGAAGCCCCTTTATCGTGTTTCAGGTACGTTGCGCCCGCCGGGTCTGATCGGTGGCAGTAAGCCGAAAGTAGCGACACCGGCTGTCGTCGCTAAGATCGAGCAATATAAAAGGGAGAACCCGACCATCTTCGCTTGGGAAATTCGGGAGAGGCTAATCTCCGAAGGTAAGACAGTAATGTTGAAGCGACACTTGTCGGAAGCATATGTGTCCGAACACGCGTATGGGCTCGGATTAAATCGAAATCGATTTATGGACCGCACACAAAATTACTTGCAAAAATGGAAGACATCGACTTGCAAACCGATTATTTTATTTTACGGAAAGAGCAAATGCGATAACGTAATAATTGCGAAGCCGGTAAACGTTCGAGAGATCAACTTGATTAACATTGACATTGATTTTTCGTAGTATATCTCTTAGAACGCGCTTAGTCACAACGTCGAGTCTTCGAGTCAGCGCGATGCATAAACTAGCGTGTCCTTACTTAATTATGCTCGTCCTCTGTAAGCCATGCGAACGCAAACCGTCCATGATTACAGATGCGCGTATGAGAAACGTGTAATTTAACGAAAGAATTAAGAAACGCGTTTCTGCGACCTTACTTCTTGACACACATACCATTCTCGAAGCATTCGTGCTAACACGAATATCATTACAATCGGTAAACTTCGATGTATCTTTTGCTGCAACGAAACATATACAAAAAAATTGACGTCACCGATATAGCATTAATGGAGTTGTTGTGAAAAATTCTGCATTTGTAACGAGATCTTGGTCGTATTCGTGTTAACTTCGCGATATCTTCGCGATATCTTCGCGACTGCCATTGACCGCAACGTTGGCATTCACCTGTTCCAGGAGTCTGCAGTAACGCGACGGCGCCGTCGGTCAGCAGCATCAATCGGATACTGCGGAACCGCGCGGCGGAACGCGCGGCCGCGGAATTTGCGCGCGCCGCCGGTTACGGCCTGTACGCGGCCGCCGGGCCGCATCCGTACTTCAATTCGCATCAGCATCCGACGACGAGCCATCATCTGCCGGCAGGCTGGCCGACGCCGGGAGCAGCCGGACACCCGTGGATGCTGCCGCCTCTTGCCACCGGTATATCCGGCGCCGCCGCGTCCGCTTTGCTTTTGCCACCGTCCTTGAGTCCCGGTGCGGCCGCCGCCGCGGCCGCGGCCGCATCCGCGTCCGCCGCGAGCACCTCCGAGCATGCGCTCCATGCCGCTGACGCGATTGCTCGTGGATATCTGCAAGGTGACGAAAGAGATACGCATCGTCCTTCGATGTCGCGACGCGATTTGTCCTATTTAACCCTTTCACTGCCGGTGGAAAGTACACTTCCCATTAATTTTCTTATCATTTTTATATTGTAAAATTTGTTGTTTCACGAAACTAATGATGATTTTGGACTTTTCCGATATAGAAATACTTACTTTACATGTTTTCAAAGATTTTGCACTCAGTTGTCCCTTAGTAATTGTTTATAACAATTTAAATGTGAAAAAAGCGATTTAAAAAAAAATCGATTTCTCATAAAATTTTATATCGAATTTGACCATTTTGGGGTATAAAAGGTTTTTGAGGTCGCTGATTACTAATTTGAGGTCGAAACTGAAAAATTAAAAATGACGGATCCAATGATGGATGGGAATATAAATTGAAAATTTTAAATTTAGAAAAATATGATCGTATTCTACACAAAATTTACAATATAAATGATCCTTTGTGATTAAAAAAAGAAAAACAGAAAAAAATAAAAAATAAAAAAAAGGAACTGGAACTGTCCTCATGTCCACGTCGTTAGCTTTGGAAACACTAAGGGCCAATTTCACCAACATCGATTAAGCTAATCGACGGTTAAAGTATCAACCGTGATTGGTTCATTCTGGTCAAAGACAAATGCGATTGGATAATTCCATTAGAATTAACCATTGGTTAGTCTAACCGACGGTTAAAGTATCAACCGTGATTGGTTCATTCTGGTCAAAGACAAATGCGATTGGATAATTCCATTGAAATTAACCATCGGTTAGTCTAACCGACGTTGGTGAAATTGGTCCTGAGAGGGAGTAAGTGCGATTTATCTGGCGGATATATTGTATCTGCCATTTTGAGTTTTTGATAGTAATCTCTATCATTTAATCTTACATTTTTAACATAATCTAAAAAAATGGATTCACTCACAAATATATTCACATTTTTACTAATTTTTTACCCGATGACGACCATATTAGGTTCGTCATGTTGAATTTTTTTCTGACTTCAGATTCGAAATCAGCGATCCAAAAAACATAGATATGCAAAGGTTTTCAAGAAAATCTGCTGAAAAAACCTAATTCGACAGTGAAAGGGTTAAAAGAAAAATATCCTGGTTTTATATCTCAAAAGTATCTTGCATTTCTTTCTCACAAATTAAATTGATTTATTAAAATAAATTCATTAAATTAAATCTTGGAATTTAGATTTCCAGATTTGCATATAATCATTGAGACGAAAATGAGGAATGAGAATCAAGAGTGAAAGAGAGAGAAAGAAAATCAAGAGAGAGAAAATTTCATTTTTTATTAACATTTGAGCGGTTTAATTTAATATTTGTACAGCTTCTTGCTAAATGTTTACGGCTATCAATTCGTACATTGAGCACCGAGTCGTCACTGTACAATTGAAAGTTTTCTATTAACCTTTCAAAATAAATTATTTCATTTTTTTAGAAAAATCGAAATATTTTTATATTCATTTTTATAATCATAGAGAAATATATTCAAATATCAATTTTCTCAATTTTATATTTACTTTGAAATTATAGAACATATTATAAATTTGGTTAGTTTRGCAATAAACGGATGTTTATTATTATTAGATTGTAATCAGAAACGCTCATAGAAAACGTATTTCTATTAATGCACAGATGGCGACGGGGATGACGGAAGCTTAGACGGCTCAGAGCAGCCAAAGTTCCGACGTAACCGCACAACCTTCAGCCCGGAACAACTCGAGGAACTCGAAAAGGAGTTCGAGAGATCGCATTACCCATGTGTGTCCACGCGCGAACGTCTCGCCTCGAAAACGTCGCTCTCGGAAGCCCGCGTTCAGGTGAGGATCAATAGATAAAGATAAAGAGCCGATGCGACGACGCAGGGTCTAATTCGACAATTTATAAATTGGAGAAGGCCCTGCGGACAACAGCCGCGTCGTTCCTGTACGACTTGATCACGAGCGTTCTAACGACCTAACTCGTGACTCTTAGGTTTGGTTTTCCAACAGACGGGCAAAGTGGCGTCGTCACCAGCGCATGAACCTCTTAAAGCGCTCGCCACCACCACCTCCACCACCACCGCCGCAGCCGCAGCCGCCGCCGCAGCAACCGCACTCCGCTACGTCCGCTATGGAAATCGGCCAGCGTACATCCAGCTGCTCCATCGCCGGCATGGGCGGCGAAAGTAGCGCGTTTCGCGCGGTCGTCGCCAATTCCGCGACCAGGGACGCCGGCCTCGACAGACCCGAAAGGATCGACAGGCACGAGTCGGTACCGAAGCAACCGGAAAGGAAACCTAGCGCCTTTCGGATGATCAGTCAACTAGTGGGTGACGACTCGTCCGTACTCTCGAAACCGACCAGTCCTGTATATGATCAGCGGCAGGGTCTTGGTCCGCGTCCGGGATCAGCGCACAGGATACGCTACGAGGACACTCAGAACGAGGACGAGGACGAGGAAATTGACGTTCAAGACTCCGACCAGGATGTACCGTCGTCGCCACCGGTCACTTGGAGAGATCATTGGACTGACCAACAACCGTTGGAATTGACGAAGCACGATCGCTGAACGAGATGTGATATCTCAGTTTGATTTCGAGCGACGCGATCGTTGAATCCGGAGTGATGTTTTCGCGAACAATCGAACAATCGCGTTGCTGTCATTTATTAAAAAATATTAGTTAAATAAATCGCGTGGATCGATAACCACCAGTGTTCAAAGTGCGTCATCACGCCAGTTCTTTATCTATTGGTGATCGATAAGTGCAAAAGTGACAAAAATGTTTTTTTTGTTTTGTTTTACGGTGCATGAAATACAGTAAGCTACGAAAAATAGCAGATATTAGTGAAAAAATTGAAAATATCCATCGGTCCGGATCCATCGACATTGTTCAGTTGACACGCGAGTGATCGAGTGATAAATCAGTAACGCTGTATCAGTAGCGGACTCGAGTCGACGATTATCAGCGCGTAGCATCAGATGCGGCACCGCGTATGTTCTATCTAGTATTTTTTCTCTTCTCATTGTTATCGGGCTCGGCTCTTCTCTCTGGTTGAAATTCTTAATATCTATGGAACTTATTACACGAACATGGACGATTTCTTCAATCGCGGATGCGAATAAGTGTTGCGATCTGTATAATATTAAAACGCAACGTCATCAATGTCACTGTAATTATTGTTGTTGATTAGATAAGTGATCGATGCATATCGCGTGGTAAAAGCAAGCGTTGTTTAGATCGCTCAAATCTACCTGGGGAGGCGTTCGTGCGAGTAGAGAATAAAAACATACCGTGAAGAAAGAATGAGATTGTTCGCGAGCTCATTCGGAACTAGTCCTAGCGAATCTTTATTTAGAAATATAACTAAGTATTTGAAATAGAGAATAAGTGAAAACACAGATAATCCTATACGCGAACTGTGTTAAAATAATGTTTATTTAAATGAAACCGTTTGTACATATCCACATATGGCGTCACAACTCATTCTCTCTTGCAAACTCTTCCAAATTTTCCTTTTAACTATCCGCCGGCAGACAAAACAGTTTTTGACGAGCCATCAATATCCGCACAATGAAAAATATGTTATATTGAAATAAATTTACATAAATATCCTATGCTCTTGTTTTTATCGAATTAATTTCTTTCCGATCCTAAACTGAAATGTGAACTACTGAATAATAAACGAAAAAGAACGATGAAGATAAATTATAATTTCTTAATTGTTTATTACTTTTTCCAAAAATTAATTTAATCATCCGGTCTTTAAAAAAGCAGGTAAAAGATTTAATCGCGATGCTGATTGATTCTCTTGTTTTGTTCATTTCGTGCTGCGAGAGTAATTTTATATTTAAAGATTTATATTTTGACAATTCACAAGCATCAAGTTCGTGATCGCATGATTAATTTGTGTACTTATTCTTTGTAAGAAGTAAAAAACTAAGTAGCGCGCGTCTATAATGCCTAGTAATATGAAACTTAAATATTAAAGACAAGTGAGGTTTAAACAAATGCGAAACGTTCTTCATTTAATAATCTGAATTTAACATCTGTTTGTCTATACATATCTTCGATCTATTTGCTAATTTACGTTGAAATTATTATGAATATCAATATATAAAGTAGGCGATATCAAGTTGCTCTAGGTATCTTCTAGGCTGTTCTAGGTATGGCTTTATGCTCTATGGCAATTATCCTCGATAAAATATATTTCCGCATATCTTCTAACACGTACAAGATATTCCGCTACGGAACGCGCATCCTAATACTCTTCTCGTGCTTATCTCTTATTAAACCATTCGCGAATACCGTGCATATTCTCCACGGCCGTTCAGTCGTGTATCTATTTAAACTGCCGTTTTGTCAATGGTGAGAAAAAGAGGAATAAGAACGATAAAATTATCTCCTGCTTAATGTTCCATAGAACATAGCGCGAGTTTGCTGGGCAACGTTCGATATCCTGTGCAAAAATTAAAAAAGATAATCTATTCCCTTCTTTTGCGCTCCGCGAATGCATAAGTTATCCGCAATAAGTATTCGTACATCGTGTGCTTCCTCGCGCTTCGAGATTCCCCTTAAATACTTGAAAAGAACGATTTTGCTGAAGTATCTGAAAGTTTAGCCGGATACAGATCTGAAAATAATTTTGTTAAAACGTTCAAATTGGTCACTAGAATGTTAAAACTTTTTTGCAGCATTGTCATCAACACTTGAGCGTTCCACATAATTATTTTGATGGTCCAAAATTATTATTTTTAGATCTGTATCTAAATTTTTAGATATCTCAGCAAAATCATTTTTTCCATGTTCTTATTTATATGTGATTAAAACTTAAATTCGAAGTGCAAGAACGGTTCCACCTGACGGCGCGGTTCCCTCAACAACGGAATATGTATTCTGAGACCAGCCGGAGACGCGTATCCGAGTTGCGTCGATCCGAAGGATGCACGGAGGCGAAGATGGAGGAGGGAGGGTGCACGGAAGGGGAGAAAAAAAGCGCGTGAACGAGGGAAGGCTCATCGACGATTAACTCGAATCTACGGTTTCGTCGGGCTCGCAAATAAGGAATCTGCGCGCAAAACTGGTTTCTCCGGGCGACACTCTCTGCCACGGGCACGGGTGGAATCGCTTGTTGCCGTTGAGAGCACGAAAACATTGGATCCGCGCGACATTTCGGATATCGTGGCCCGCGTCAACGGTCAGCGCGAGCGGCGAATTTATGGCCACGCTCGGCTTCACGAGCCGAAGGATATGCGCACGGCAGGACGAGGAAACGCGGACCCAGCGACTCGGATGATCAAGGGAAGACTGGAGAGAGAGAGAGAAGCGAGAAGAGAAGGCGAGAGGCGTCGAGCATGTAATACGAGCGGACTCGTTAATGGTGTTAACACGACGAATCGACGTATCTTTTCACGCGCGTATCTCTTTTTGGTAGACGGACCCTGATACGGGGATTCTGCGAGATTCTATTAGCGCGAGAATGAAGAATTCGACGATCTGGTCGGCGACGTGGATAGAATGATATCGAAAGACGGGCCCCGCGAGAAGTCACGAAGTCAGGCTTGCAAGTGGTATATGAGGCTTGCAGGAGCGACCATCACGCGCGTCCGAGCGTCCGTAATTCGAGCCGTCCGAAAGTGGACGGGGGGGGGGAAACAGATGGAGGGTGCCCAATAACGAAATCAGAGCCTGGCTAAAGGATTGCGATCGTGCCGGTTCTTTTATTGAGAGAAAAAACCCATCGTGATTTCCTAAACCATAACTTATGCAAATAATTAAGATTTGGAAAATTCGCTTTTCTTTTAATTAATCACTCTTTAAGTTCTCTATCAATTACTTTCTCGGATCGTCGTAATTTCATCCTTTGTCTGAATCGTGCACGGAAAAAACAGTTTTGCTGAAAAATCTAAAATTTTAGCTGGATACAGATCAGTAATTTGATTAAACTATCAAAATAATTAGAATAATTAGAAGTGGAACGCTCAAACTAGTTGTTAGAATATCCAAATTTTTTGCAGCATTGTTCATTGTTTTTAAGATTTCTAACAAAATTATTTTGACGACCCAACAAAATTATTTTTAGATCTATATCCAACAAAATTTTAGCTCCCTCAGCAAAATCGTTCTTTCCGTGTGGAGTCGATTCAACTTCCGCACGCGCAATTTCATTCACCTGCCGTCGCTATACAAACTAAAGAGATCCAACGCAAACAGTCGGCAGAAGAGCGAATGGATATCGGCGGCATTGTAGCGCCAACAGACTCGCCGAAGGCGTCAATGCTGCCGATGGGTGAGGATCGGTCGGCGACTCCTGAACGCGAAGAAAAGAGACGAGCGAGCGAGCGAGCGCGTGCACGCACGTGGAAGGAGAGAGGGAGGTGGGAAATAGAACGCGAGGACGTGCGAGAGAGGACGAGTCCGGGTCTCCGGGTGTTGGCGGAGGCTCGTCGGACACGGTCGAACGGTCGGCCACAGGAAAGCAGAACGTAACAATTACTATCTGCGCTCGATCGGCGCGCGGCAAGATTAACGATCTTACTCTCTCGGCGGGCACGTCGGCCCCGTCTCAAGCCGCGATTGCTCACGGAAGGGGGTGCGAGGGGGAGAGCCGACGTTAAAGTCACCTCCTCCTTTGCTCAATGAGATATTGCCTGCCGAGATAGCGCACCTTCTCGCGCGTTAAATCGCGCGCTCGCCCGCTCCAAATCGCATGTTACCGGACCAGGCGTAACCGACTGCAGCCCGCGTGCTTAAGCTGAGATATTCGAACGTTAACGAGAATTAGGACGAAGAGATTACCGACAGACACGGCTCGTCGTTCGTTCACCGTAAATTGCGTTAAGCCACTTCCGTCGTGCTGATCCGTGAGAAAATATTCGAACGTTTCGTGCGATAAGAAGCAAATGAATGGCGAATGCCTTCTCTTAATTGACGAAATTACGCGTTGACGTCAAGCGCGCTAAGACGAAAAGTTTATGCGCGTTAACAACCATCTCGAGATTTTTGTTCGGGATAAAAGACTGTCTGTGAATTTTTTCAGTAGAGTAATCCGGATTTTCATTACGAACGACGAGATTGCGGCATGAGACACTTCACTAATAAGTAAATGTTTTTGCAAATCATATAAAAATTGTATTTTTATTGTATTCATCGTTAAAATTAGCAATGTAGAAATAATTAGATGAGCAATACCTCTGTATATAATCAAGAGAGTCAATTGCGTGCTCAATAATCGTTCTACATAAATCTGCTTCCTTTTAAATCCTCGCAAAATATAAACGCGACGAGACACTTCATAAAAACATTCAAATATACAGCTTAATTTAAGCGCCGATATATCGAAAGTGTCGAAGCCTCTCAGAATGATGTTTGCTCGTTACTAAGGATCCAGAAAGAAGAAGGAGAAAAAGGTTTTGACAGAGAGACGAAAGGTGAGGAGGAAAAGAGGAGGAGGTGGCGCGATCCGGCAATAATACGCGAGAAATCGTGAATTAGTGAGAGTCTTTTTGAGCGTGCGGACGGAGAAAAGGAGTGCCCGATGATTTCTCGCCCAATTAGAGTCGACCGGGCTATAAACTTCTTCGCGGATAAGATAGGACCCCGGTTTTCTGTGTTCCCGTGTCCCAGGCGAGAGAGGGGCCCGTAATGTCCCGCTTCAGCCCGGAAGCCTTCCAGGTCACATATAGACCGGGAGTTTGACTTCGGAGCAGAAACTGAAAGAAAGAAAGAGAGAAAAAGAGAGAGAGGTGATATCGAGAACTTAGCAGAAACGATGAACAGAGAAAGCGAACCGGGGAGACACAGGAAGAAAGATTAACAGAAGGATGTGTAAAAGGAAGAGTAAAACGGGGAAAAGAGAAAGAGAGAGAAAAGTGGAGAGAGGTGGGGAAGGGGGATAAAGCTGTGGCGTGGAGGACAGAATCGGGGAGGGAAGAGGGTACCTGAGCATTGGGACGGAGCTAATTGGCTCGTCCAGTGCCCATTGAAATCGCCGTCCCGGTATCGCCTTCGATCCACGGAGCACATATACGCGCCAACGTTTCAGGACGATCAATTAAATGGAAATAGTCGGGAGATATCCCACCAGAAACAGACGTTCTCGCACGTTTCACGCTCCGCCGGGTTAACCCATGCGGCGACCGGCGCTGCGTCGGGATCGACATCGCCCGAAAACGATTCCCGGGGTTTTTTGGTATGAAAGAGAAGGAAATGTAGCGAGTGATTGGGCGATCGTGGTCGCGTGCATCACGATTCAACGAGCTGTGAGCATAAGAATTCGGTCGAGAGGAATTCACGGTTGAACGACGCTCTTTTTCGCTGCTGTACCTCGCGATAATTCTGCGAGATAAGGAAAATTAACGCGCGAGTACACGACAAGTTATAGATATCTCGTGTTATATATAGATTCCAGTAAACGCTCCTAGTGTATAGTCGGTCAGGAAATAGCTCTTCGTGAAAAAATAAATAATGTAGAACCAATTTTTTTGCTATATTTTGTGCATAGTGCGTGTCTATGTATAGCAGGTTTTTCAAATTAACGTATTAATGTAATATTACAGCACGTAATCTTCGCATGTAGTGCCGTAATTAGTTCCGTAATTATTCTTCAATTTCTTAAGATGGAAGAGCGACTGAAATAAACATCGAACATGCCAATTTCCCGTCACGTATTCAGGAATCGATAATGATTTTCTACAAGATAAATTTTTACACAAATATTCGCGGCAGGTGCACTGCAGAGTTCACTTCAATTTTCATATCTAAATTAACTACCGGTGTCTTTCGCGACAAACTGCTTGTAAAACGGCGTTCATTTACATCAATTCATTGAGAATTCGCGAGATATCTTTGAAATGAGAATCAAAATTGTCTTCAATATAATTTGAAAAAAAAAGGAAAATTCCTGTCTAACAGAGATATTCTGTTTCAATGCTAATTCTATATGATCAACGAGAATGTCTCTCTTAAATTCTCTATTATCATAATATACCCCTACAGTTTATCGACTTTTCCCAGAGAATAACAGCAGAGATATCGTCACGGTGCATCACGTGAAGATTTGCGAATATGCCCGACCACTCTGACGCTCGTAAAATCTGATATCTCGAAACTACCGATTTTACTCAGACCATTTGACTCTCACGCTTTGGTACAGACTGATTCCAGGAGATTCAGTGGAAGCTTCGAAAACGTCGTAAGCTTTCGTTGTCGCTCCACCGCATAAATTTCATCGATTCTATCCACAAGTGCAATCGTTCTATTTCGCGCAATCGGCATCGCATCTTCGAAGGAACGCGCTCCCAGGATATAATGCACGCTCCTCGCCGTCTCACATCTCGCCCTTCATTCGTCCACCTCGCTTTGCTCGCGTGCAACCTGCGTGTACAGCGTAGCTCACGCTCACACGGCACCCCACGCGCGCGTGTGTGCGTGCGTGCGTGCGTGCGTGCGTGCGTGCGCGTAGGGCCGGCGATCGAAGTAATGGCGCAGAAGCCGACTCCTACTACTCCCGCGATCTGAAATGAGCGGACTAGGATGGTGTCGACGTGATGTACAGCGACAGGGTCGATAGCGTTACAAGAGCTACTAACCCTTCCCTCCTTCCGAGCCTTCCCTCCACTCTTCTCGCTCTCCTCGTTCGTCGGCCTCCACCACCACCGACCCGGCATCGTCCAATGCATCGACGTACAAACCACCGTCTCGCGGTCAAACCGAGTTCTCCCTTCGCCGTTCTTCTCTCTTTCTCTCACTTTCTTCTTCCCTTTTTTCTCATCACCTACTCTCGTTGTCTTTCGATGTCCATCCCGCACTCTCGCTTCCCTCCTTACTCACTCACCGCATCTCGGCCGATTTTTCTCCTTCTTATCCTTCTCCGCCGATACGTTCTCGGTGTCTCTTGCATTATTTCATCATCTCACCCTATCTCCCTTTGCTTCATATTCTCGTACCTTCTTTCTCCTTGCTCCTTTTGCTGCTCAATATCGGTACGTCATGTCCTCTCTCACTTAGGGAATAATCGAGCGCGTTCACGTGTGACAAAGATGCCTAGGAACGAGTGTAAGGTGACTATCGAGTCGCTAGCTTATTATCGGAGATATTAGCATGTTTATATAATATTATGTTTATAGAAACAACCGAGAGATTGCGTACAGTTCTGCTACTCTTTTGTATTTGTGATCAATCAGATGCCCGCCCGAGGATACGATAGTCGAAGAGTATGCGAGAAAGAGGAGTAGTTTTTCCCCTCGAGATAGAATCGATTATCATCGTGCCGACGCTCGGCATACAAACGATTGCGTTATCGGGTAGCGCGTATGAATTGGTGCTCGATTCGCTGGAATGCAACGAGAACCGGATGACTTCGGCCTCGGCGACGATAAAATATCGAATTGGGAGTGATAAGCGCGCTGAGAATTGATTGCGGGGAATTTGTTCGGCAGCGATCAGAGGAAGAGAGAAAGAGGGAAGGAGGGATACACGCGGCTCATATAAGGCGCCGTGATGTCACGGCGCGAATGAACTGTCCGAGAAGGAGGGAAGGAAAAAAAGCAGGAGGAGCGACGCGAACGGGGAGCGGTTAAAATGTAACGAGGTCCGAAGTAAAAAGGACGATTTAATTTATCTGCAGAAAAACACGGCTGCGCCGGAGCGGCGTGGCGCGCACGGAAGATGAGATAACGGAAGGTCCTGAATACGAAATTCCCCCGGGGAACGAAAGCCGGGTGCGAAATGTGCGACCGCGGATCCACCAATTTGTAATCAATTAAATCTGCCACTGACGTAAATCCCTAAGATAATCTAGTTTCTCACCTCTTAATTTTCTTGCAGCGCCGGGTGCATCGTTATCGCATCGATCGAATATGTTATCGCATACGAATTATCAAAGTGACTCAGAAGCGCGTTGATGAGCAACGAATAAGTGGGCAAGTGACAGGAGAATATAAACTTCTCGAACGCCGTGGAGAAAGTCGAGAGTTTCTCGAAAAAAAGTGTATAAAAAGTACAGATAATTATCTAATCGAGAATAGCAATGTTACAGTGAAGGCTGCTTTCCTTTTAAGCAACACAGTCGACACTTTTGACACAAATCGACACATGTCGCTTTCCATCTGAATTTGTTTCAAACTCAGTCGACATTCTTCGACTTTGCTCGAGAGGAGAATCGGAGTATGTTTTACCGAAGAACGCATCGCTTCCGCTGTATTTTGACAGAATCTGAGCATGTACTTCAGCAATGTTTATTAATGTTTATGAAAAAATTGATTGTGTAAAAAATTACAATGGTAAGTATTATGTATTTTAATGTAATAAAATATACGTAGATAGTAATTTATATTTTACATCAAGATTTATAACTCATTATATAACTTTATAACTTATAACTTATATTTGAGGTTAATTTTGTAACTTGATTTTTATAAATGTAATRTTTAATAAAGATTGAATTGATGTAAATTTCCTTTGGAATATTATATTATCTTTTTATATTTATAAAAGCAATTAAAATGATAATAAAATTCTATTTTTATAATATATTTTATAATATATATTTATATATAATATATATATATATATTTATAATATATTCGATTGAAAATATTTATGCAATACATATATTTCGTTTGAAACGAAAAATTTTACGACGGATCTTGTTAGGTTACGTAATTAAAAATTCCTACATATTCTGTGTATATCGCGTTCCATTTAATTGTGACAAACTATGCTTGAGTGTGTTAACCCGTGTCGATTTGTGTCTCCTAAAAGGAAAGCAGTCAAAGTCTCCAAGACCAACACAAACGAGAAATTCCCGTCTGTAAATTTTCCCAATAAGCTTTCGATCTGATAGAGCGCTCAGTTACCTAATGGCTGTCTAATGACGATACCATCATCAGCTTGGGAAGATTCGTATCGAGCACAAGAAAGGGTGCGAGAGAAAAAGGGGAAAGACCGAGAGAATTCTTCTACCTGCTGGCCGATTGACAAATCGTACTACTATCGTCCATCCAAGATCACTCGATCCGCGTCGCATCAAATTACCCCCTATAAGAATTCAAACGTAAATGCAACCTCGAGAAACCGCGCCTGCTCCTACTGTGCTCCACGTTTTCGAAATGGGAACTGCTCGCGTGTTCCGAGAGAACGGACGGGTTCTGTCCGATCACATACATCGTTTGTTTGCACCGCGACAAAACGATTTTTCGTGCCTTCTTTATACGGGGTGTCTCTTAATTATCATGCAAAATTTTAACGTACTCTGAAGATTAACTAAAGTAGAAAATTCTAATACGAAAATATTGAGAGAGTGTAAGCTAATTATAAGTTGTAACTGTAGTATGTAAGTTGTACATCGTAGTTGTACGGCGATCAACATTATCGTATATAACTTGTACGCTCAAGCCTGTAATTATATTTATATATACCTATCTATTATCTATTGATTTTAGTTCAAGTAATTATCATACAAGTTAATTATCTCTTATAAAGTCTTGTGCATTAATATTGCATATGCTATCAGCTATATAGCAATCAGTTGATTGACAAACTGATTATCAAGCAAATTTTAGTATTAATAAATTAGTATGAATGGAAGTAGGCTGTGAAAGATTAACAATAAAATAAAAATTGACATGTTATAGGAATAAAAAAAAATTAAGCACGTTTTTCATTAAATAAATTAATTGAAATACGCGTAAAATATTTTCTGTCAGTAAAATACTATAAAATATCTAATTATACTTTAATATTATAAAATATCTGATTATACTTTAATATTATAAAATATCTGATTATACTTTAATATTATAAAATATTCTGATTATGCTTTTGAAATAAACACTATAAATAAATTGTTTAATTGTTTTATTATGTTAGTTTACCACTAGTTAGTCATTTAATCTTGAAATAATAAAGAAAAAAATATTTTAAAAATTCTAAAGATAATTTAGAAAGAAAAGAAAAAATAAAAATACATTTAAATATTAATAATTTTTTCTCTACTATGTTACGTAGATTATTTTTATTTTACATAAATAGTAATAAGAAAACTATAAACTTGTGATTTTTATGAGATATGTCATAAAGAAATTTAAATAAAAATAAATAAAAGCATTACAAATACATTTAAAAATGTCTATATTTTATTATAATTTTATTTTACTTTATTTCTATTTTCTTTATTTTTTATTATTTACCTATGAAACTTAATAAAAATTTAATAAATTTTTGTTAACTTAAAATTTTAATTAGTCATAATAGTAAATTTGCCCAATGATAAAAATATTATTAATATATCATATCTTCATGATATTCTCAAATGTGTTTTCTGAAAATATTGCTATGTACAAAATATTTTAACAAAAAGTATAACGCAAAAATATAATTTTTTTAGTAGATCGGAAAACGTATTTTTTTGCAAAATCATTTTATTATTACGTGTCACTTTTTATTAATATAAACTTTGTACATCTGCATATGCACAAATAAATAAATAATTACGTATATTTTCACGATTAAATAAAAATATCTTCATCTATTCTAATCCATCCATTTCAAGGCAATGGATCTATGATACATTTATCTATATCATTTATGTGATTATATTTATTTGTATTCTAATATATCCTATACAATTTTTATAGTTTCCCATTACCTTAAATAAAATAAAAAATAATTGTCACTCACCGACGATGCGCAGTACTGGAGTGCAACACAGTTGCCCTGATCTGTAAAATACAAATATATTCAAATTATAAAGCACCAAAAATAACTGATATTTCGAAATACGATTATTGCATTTATACAATAGTTATATATCAATTAATACGAGTAATAAATAAAATAACAATTAACAAATTATTCATTCCCTGGTTGCTCCTCCTTCTCTCAAAGTTCCTTCACTGCATTCAAACACTGCAAAAATGCGAATAATTATAATTGCGCATTCAACGGATACGATAATTGCACGAAATTTAAAATAGTACTCCATGGAGTTAATTGTACGCGTATTTCATTGCATTGCGATGGAAAAATAACCCGAAAAAAATACAATCGCGTCAAGTTACAATTCGCTCGCGACTTCTCATAAAATTAGCGTAAAAACGGATCTGAACAGCAGATCTCATACTGCGCGACGCGATCGGATTAATCGATTATAATTATTGTTAACTAATGCGACGAGTCGGCCGACGAAGGGCAATTAAAATTCAGTTGCATACGCACAACCTTCTGTTATCTAGATTGCTCGGCGATTTATATAATTCGAATAAACAGATCGCTAAATATCTACTCTACCTTGATACAACGAGTTATTTATCGCGGAGGTTAAATTAATCTTTCTTGTATATGCTGCCGATCGTTTATCACGAGGGTTAATAATGCGGCGGTACGCGGAACAGCTCGCCCCACTACCTGCCTTTGAGTTTCGTCGTGCGAATGGTAGCGAATGGTAGCGCGGCGACCTTGCATAAACACAACGCCTTACGTATCAACAAAATATTAATCAAGGCCGCGCGCACCGTTCCAAAAAACGTTTAACTCTACAAAACAAATTCATGTCGACTGTAGTCTGTTCCGTATATTTTAAGGTAATTATATTAATACACGTTTGCGTCACGACTGTACGTTACTTAAACGATCGATCCGATGATTCGTGTATCACCCCGCGCTCTCAATCCTAAAACGAAGTGAAAAATTCGAAACGCAATTTGCAAAATTCGAATCTGAGCATTACAGAAATGTTTATCTCTTTAACGACCGTCGCGATGCAATAACTTTTCATTCTCGTTCCCTATCAAATGAATAAAACGTGCGACATATAATACTTGCTAGGATAAGAGATTATTGATAAGTGATTATTGACTTGATACATAGAAGTAAGTGAATCATGGTGATAATTTTTAATTATATAGAGAGTGATAACGTTTACTCTTAGTTTTTTTGTCGCGCGAATGAACAATTTAAAATAACTCATTAATAACGGAAATACAACGGCGCTCTGTATGTTACGCGCTTGTGTCACGAGTATTTAATGAAAGTATTTAATGAAAATTATACAATTATGCGAATCAATGTTTGTTAATTGCAATTAGTGTTACAATTTACAATTAATATGTTAGCTGATTGCTGTACAATACAAAATAAAGTTACAAAAATATATTCTTATTATATATTTACATATATAAGAATTCAAAAAACAAAATTACTTAGTAACCTAAATTACCTAAATAACTTACTATATAAAATTAATAACAGATGATAAATTAATACTCATGTAGCGTAGTTATTTAAACATGCAAGTTAAAATCTTTTATCAAACTAAATGTCTATTATACACGGAAAGAATAGTTTTGCTGAAGTATCTGAACTATCTGAAAATTTAACTAGATATAGATCTAAAAATAACTTTGTTGAACCCTCAAAATAATTACACTAAACGTTGATGACAATATTGCAAAAAATTTTAACATTCTAGCAGTTTGAACGTCCTATATTTTAATTATTTTGATGATTCGAACAATATTATTTTCAGATTTGTATCTAACTAAATTTTTAAATATTTCAACAAAACCTAAATGTTTTTTTCGTGTAATTAATTAAAGAGAAGAATAATTTTATTGTAAAACTTAGTTTTTACACAAATATTATTGTATAATAATTTAAAAAATTAAGTAATTCTAAAGACAAAATATATTGACTTTTTTATAATACATCTTTGTTCGGAAATAGTGAAATCGATCACAATGCAACGATATCGTCACCTCGACTCAAGCAGATTCAAATGTCGGCCTTATGCATTATTCCCCGCACGAGGGATGCAAATCGGAGCGATCCCTCATATGGAGCGACACACGACGATCATCCGATCTATCACATACACCGCGTGAACTGACTGATTGCTATCATGGATTACCGCAATCATGCTCGTGACTTGAATTTTCAAGCTTCTTTAATATTTCGTTAAAGCAAGACATAGTATATCAGCTAATGTGCTACTTAAAAAATTTTGTAGAAAGAGATAAAACTGTAAAAATGTAATATAATCAAAACTTATGTTACTGAAAGCATCAAATTTTTTTTTAATTCTAATGCGAAACCTGTATAACATTACAAATAACAGCAATATAATTTTCAAATATATAATAAAGTAAAGTAACATTTATACCCGGGAAAAAATGTTTCATGTATAATTATATAAAATTATATACAATTATGTATAATTATATATAATTATATATAATTATTGACATATTCTATACACAATTATATATAATTATATGTAAAATATGTTTATATATATATATAAATTTTTCCCGGATATGTAAAACACATTTGATAACTATATAGTGAATTGCTTTAAAATAGCGTATATCAATACGATAGCGTCGTGCGTTAATTAGAAATCTGATTTCAGAGATTATTTTTAAAGGTTGCTATCGCGCAGACGTTCTAACGATTTGAGATTGCTACCAGGCGGACTGTGAAGGCACGAGGGATCACCTGAGATAGGAAGAAGATTAAAACTTTTGAGAGTCAAGGATCGGAAAAAGACCTAATTATACGAGGGCACAAAGTAATTGGCTATTAAGGAGTGAGCTACGTGTGAGTCGATTTATAAGGACGCTGAGTCATCACGAATAGAATCTAATGATTCTTCGCGGGAGATGTAACTCTTTACGATCACTAGTTTAGTTACTATATTACTTACTATATGGCGATTAATTTACATTTTTGTTTGTTACTGCAAAAATTGGTAATAAAACGACGAAGCATTTAAACGAATTATTCAAACAAATAATGGTTCACACAATATATTGTTATAGATATATGTATCGAGCAGTTAAGATATTATTTAGAAATAAGATCATTTTCGATAAGAAAGGAGTATAAGGATGTGAGGATGTTCAACTAAAAAGTAGCAGTAGCTGTAGGGATAACTAACGTTTATATGAGTCGTTGTGTTGCATAGCATCGATTTAAACGTAAGTAGACTGACGTGACATTTAACATCCCATTCCGCGCAACTAAGGTCCGCTTCCCCCCTCGCGAAATAAAACGGACGCGTCAAAAGTATAACGCCTCGTAAGCAAGCGATCCGTCTCGCAGCAACTGCTTCTCGGAAGAAGCAATCGCTACAAAGCATACTGCGAGTCGATTGCTAATGCTCGGCTCATCGTCAATTCTTTCCTTTTTGCCTCTCGATATGGTAGCCAACATCTCGATGTCGAAGGTGTTCTCCATTTCGCCGCCACCCGTTCATTCTCTCTCTTCCTATCCCTCTCCCTCTATCACTCGTCCCGTCTCGCTCTCTCGTCAGAAGTGTGGAGTCACCGTGGAGCCATTATCCCGCTAGCAAGTGGGTTTATTAGGAACGCAGCGGGGGTGGCCTCTGCGTAAGATCGACACCGCTACCACCGCCTCTCGCTCTCGCCTCCTACCAGCAACGGCAGCAACAGCAGCAGCAGGAGCAGCAACAACAACAACGCAACGTGAATCGGTCAGGCTCGTTACCTGTCTCGTGGTCGTTTTTTCTATCCACCTTCTCTCCAGCCTCCCTTCCCGCGCGTCGCGGTGATGTAGCCCCTCGCCCCTTCCCCACCGCCCCATTATTACGAACAATTATTAATGGCCGACAGGCTTTCGCTTCGGCTCGTCAGACCGTCGAAAATGGACGAGCCCCAAAGTGAGAAGCTGTCGGGTGCTACCGGTCAGCCTGGACGCCTCGACCAATTTATTCGCCAGCTCCGTTTGTTCTCCGGGGCGCTGGCGGCTTTTGTACTCTCGGCAAGCGGGAGGGTAACTCTCCTCTCTCACTCTCTTTCTTTCTATCCGATCGGGTATGAGCGTATTTACATGCCGTTGCGTGACGGCGCGATGGTTCTCGGGAGCATCGACACGATAATTTGGAATGGAGGAAGAAATTATCCGAGGAGAGACGCGCGAACGTGCAACGCGCGATATTGTGTGAGACGCAGCGAAACGATTTACACTGACAGTTTCTCGGCGCGAATGAAACAAAAGTAAGCGGCTTTTATTATCAGTCGGGCGATATAACAATAGTAGCGAATAAAAAGACGTAGATTAAACCACTGAAAGTGCGATCCTCGTTAACGTTAAAATTATTGTAATTAACGACGAAATTATGGCACTGTAATATTAATCGCGAATATTGTATTAAATTGCATTCTTATCTCGCAACTTTTCTTTAAGTTAAATATAACATTGTATTCGCCAATCACGACATATTCGTTTTGTATGTATGTAATTCTTGTAAAAAAAAAGTTAACGTAATCGATCAAAGGAGGAGAGCTGGTTAACCTGATTCTCCATACGCTCGATACTGTTATTCGAAGATTACCGAAGTGTAATTATTATGATCATGTGAGTCGAAGATTCATTGCAGGTAGGAAACTGCCAATAACGTCTGATAAAAATGGGCGGATTGTCAACTGAAAACAGGTTTAAATGAGTACAGAGTCAACTGATGTTATTCTGGCCAATTTGTTCGAAAGATCGTTCATCAAGATCCGGATTTAACTATTTAGAACTGAAATATGGGATAAAAAAATGAATGACAACGGAACATTAACACAATTGAATGCGGTGTAACAAAATACGCGTATCACGGTCTTCGTTTCTTCACATGAGCTAAAAATAAAAACTGTAGGCAAAAACTTATATTATTATTGAGTCCTGCAAATATTTCGTTAATTATACTCTTTGCACAAGATATCTCAAAATCAACAAATATTCGAATCAATTCAATAAATTTGAGACATTCTACATTTGTGGATTGTAAGATTATAATAAATTGAAATGTTTACATTCACGAAAAGAAGTTTTGCTAAAGTACAGATTTGAAAATAATTTTGTTTGGACCATCAAAATAATTATGTAGGACATTCAAACTGATTGCTAGAATATCAAAACTTTTTTGCAGCATTATCGCTTAAGCTTCTACATAATTATTTTTAAATATGGTCTTTAACAAAAATATTTTCAGATCTATATTTAATTAAATTTTTAGACTTTAGTAAAACTACTCTTTTCGTGTTGGCTTGCATCGAGTAATATAATTTATATGGAACATTCTTTTCATGAATCTGTTAAATCCCTCTTATTCTATAACTATAGTTCTATAATTCCCTTATAACAAGATCGTAACACAAAGTAACACAGATATTTACCTTTATACTTCACGATTCGTTTTGCAAAGAAAATCAAAGCTATTTCTGTAACTTTGATAGTATAGAAAAAATATTGTTTAAACTTTCGTATTACGATCGCTATAGTTCGGGTACATCGCATCAACACTTTTAAAGCAACATTGCTCTTTTACAAGTTCCTATTTTCCTGTAGATTAATTTAATGTTTTATTATTTATAAGCTAATAATTGATTAAATTCCACCCTTCTGACATGAAATCTCGAGCTGAAAAAAATGAGAAGTGACGACGAACGGGAGAAGAGGAGAGGAAAGACGAGGATATAGAGAGTCGATTTATACAAGAAGCGAAACGTCGCTTCTGTGCACGGGATATACTCTATATGAGACTTGACTTATACTTTTTCTTTTGCTTCAATATGGATATCTGCTCCCGGTCACTCTTCACAGCGTCTAACTTGAATCGAGAGTGAACACGGGGAAAGCCAGACGAGGAGAACGAAGTGGGCCGTCGAAGAAAGAGGACGGTGGAGCCCGAGCTAAGGGAGATGAGAGCCGAAGGCATTGTTCGCTCCTTCGGCCCGCGCTCGGAGAGATCTCCCGCTGCGCGAGTTATTTGCCACGATCCTGCTTCATGATTTTTACTCTAATTTGTACCGACAGGGATGGAGCACGCGAGCTGCATTCCTGCCATCTCTACGTCCACCTTGAGCCCATGCACTGACCGCCCCGCGATCTCGCCTCGATGCCGATCGCGGGGCCCGTCGTTCCGAGAGCGGCCCGGGCTCTCGGGAGCCCGGCGCGGATCGTCGAGCACAATGGACTCCCTATGATTTCGGTAGCGGTGTTTTTTGTCAGCGCCAAACAAGAGCCCGCCATGGTTAGCCTTGATCGATGGCTGAACTTAGCTGAGTAAGCCTCCGTTTAATTAATTCTTTAATTACTTTCCCCTCCCGAGGCAGGCTCATCTCTGAATTCTCCCGGGTTGAGAGACTCTCTCGATTCTATGCCGGACGCTTGATTTTAGATCTCTCTGATACGGATATGCCGTACGGTAGCGAGAACGGTGATGGGGGCGATCCTTCACGAAGGGTCAATGTTACTTTTGAATATTGGTTCTTTTTTCAAGTTATTCGATTATAGATTTACAGGTTCGTTTTTACCATCCACGATATTAATTTGATCACGTTTGTCTAGTTAATTTGCGAGAAATAGGGTCGAACCTAAAACTATGATCGAACAAAAACTGGAGACAAATAAGGAAGAATGTCGAAAGGAAGAGTGTCGAAGCATCGGCAATTTTATAAGACCAGAGACTATCATCAATAACAATATTCGCTATATTAATGCATATCTCTGTATATCTTATACATTGCATCTGCTTTTAATAAATACAAAAGCATCTTTCAAAATAACATCATGCATTTAACAAAAAAGTGGCACAAAAAGGTCAATTTCAATAAGCCAACTTGTTGATTTTTAAACTATATCGAGATAACTAGTATCATCGATTTTTTACTATCAATGAATGCCTAAGTAATGTAGAATTAATTATCTCATTACACGCGAATTTTCGTGCCAAACAGACCCTAAGTGACAGTAATTCATAAAACTGGGAGTCATCCACATTAATTGCTCTTAACGGGAAAGCGCGTTTTGTGGTAACGGATTTTGCACGTAATTTGCTGTTCAGTCAAGCTGAGAACTTAACTCGTTCTATAAATGCGCATTACGGCAGCTAATATCGGCGTAAAAGCGAATTAATCGAGGCGCGTGCAGGATCGTCTGGTTTCCTTATACGCGTAATGAGTATAAGTCGCCTGTGGTTGCGGCGATGTTTCCATTAATCGTTATATCCATTTCTGACGGAGTCGAGAGGAGGAAGATATACTTTATAGCTACTTATTCTAATGCATTCTAACACCAGTCGCGAGTGAATTAACTGCCACGATAAAATCAAAAACGTTCTATCACGGCACTAAGCTATTCGTCAATCAGTTTATAACGCTTGCAATTCTCTGCATCTTGCATGCGAAAATTGTCTGATATATTATTATTATTATTAGAATCAAAATGTTCTATTAATTATTTATGCTTTCACTTCTAAGAAATAAATGTATTATTTTAATCACGCATCAATCATCGCTTTTATCTTCAATGTCTTGTCAGAGAAAGAATTGTTTTGTTAAAGTATCTAAAAATTTAGATATCTAAAAATAATTTCGTTTGGACCATCAAAATAATTATGTAAGACATTCAAACTGGTTGCTAGAATGTTAAAATTTTCTGCAGCTTGGTCATCAGCGTTTAAACGCTCTACATAATTATTTTAATGGTCTGAATTTTCGGATCTGTATCTAAATTTTTAGATACTTCAACAAAACCATTCTTGTGTAATACTATTTATTTATTATTATACAACTATCATACAACTTTTTTGCACACAATCCCGAACCGTTCACGGCAATCACGTAGTGGTAATCGAGATGCATTCGTTCTCCACGCGTGCTTTCAGCGTAGCTCGTACACGAGAGAATCTCGCACGCGTGTAAACGCGCGTAAAACCCTCGGACACGCTCGGCGATGTTCCGAGCTAAGGAGGCGTTAAGACGGGCAGCGTCGTAAAATAAAGCGGCGACGTGCTAGATACGAGCACAACGGCGCGTCGTAAAATCAGTCGGTGTCGGTGCAACGGCATAATTCTTCGGGATACTCCGGGCTGTGAACTTCGCGACTGGTTTTAAGCGCGGAGAGAAATAACCGGCCGTGTGTGTTATGTGGATGTAATTGTTACGAGCTGTCCTCTCTTTCTTTCTTTCTCCCATCTTCTACTTCCCATTTTCTTTCTCTCCCCGCCGCTACGAATCGCCACTCCGAAGATCGTCGGGGGCGCGCACGTTTTACATTGTACGACGAACGGTTCGCTCGTTTATGGTCCATCGGAATCCGGGACAAATCGGAGCGATCCGCTCTTACTCCGTTAGTGATCGACCGGTTCCTTCCAATACGCGCGATACAATCAATCACGCGGCGTCGTCTTTAATATTTGAATAAAGTCGAGAGTCTCTAGCTTGTTATTAACATTACCGAGTATCTATCATAAAATGTTTGGAATGGATTCCGAAATTGTTCAATTATTCCCTAGACTTCTATTGTGTTTTCTAGAAAAAACGAAATAATTCTGATCAAAATCCATTCCGAACAATTTCATAACGTGCTCCGGTACACTTGTTTTTCTTCGGGATTTGTTCCCAGTGACGAGACAAGCTGTTTGGAAAACGAGAGGAGTTTCGCTTCCGGAGATATTTCTTCGCACCTTAAGCCCCTTAAATCATCGTTCGTTACATGCACGTGCGCGAAATTGCGCGAAGATCCAGACCAAAGTCTGATAAGAACTGTAATAAATTCTTCCTTTTCGGTGCCGCGCGTTCTCGTGCGAGCACCTTGTTTCCCATGGCACGAAACTACCCGCGGCTGCTGATTGCCCGGCATAAAATTTGTCGTAACCGAGGAATTATCTGTCGGCCGATATCGGGCTAATTTTATGGAGCTGCATATAATGTCGCGTCTCGCACGCCTGTCGCCTAATTTTACGACATCGTCCCTCCCGACGACTCTCTTCGTCGCGTCCGCGGAGATCACAGCCTCGCATTTGCGCATCCCGTTTATTACGTTTATCTGATCTCGAAAAATGATACGAATTTATTAATTGTTGATTGTCGATTGTGCAATAATTTGAGACAAACGCGAAACGTGGTCCGTACGTTACGACACACTCTCATCGCGTGTTTC
Organism: Cephalotes varians; assembly: GCA_037157785.1. Taxonomy (NCBI): domain Eukaryota; kingdom Metazoa; phylum Arthropoda; class Insecta; order Hymenoptera; family Formicidae; genus Cephalotes; species Cephalotes varians. Next base: position 591,266 of record JANQDE010000094.1, on the reverse strand, counting down.
GTATTTCTGGCACGAGATGCCATCGCCCGAACATACGTGCGAATTCCAGAGTCGACCGAGAAACTTGACGTCATAATACCGAAGGCAACTAATATTTTAAAGTTCCGAGAAGAGCGGAGAGATTCATCGAACCGTGAAGAAACATACGCGGAGGCAGATCCCCGTGAAACGGTAGCGAAGGAGATGTTTGCCACCGTACGAGCGCCGCCATTGCGAGACGAAAAAGAATTTCGGATAACCGATGCACAATTCGCTAGCTTCTAATCGAGTAACTCAAACGGCAATAAGAAGACGAAGTGGGAACATGAAGAAAGGGACAATAGTTTTGAAAATATACATTTGAACCCACTTAGTGAATTAACATAATATCTACTCACGGACCGGATGCCTTCTGGGAAGCTGCGCGATTTCGGGATGAATCGCAGTGGTATCAAGGCGGATAAAACCTAAAATTTTTAAATCGTCATACAATAGGATCGAGAACTTTGAAACAATTTAAATTATTTCGTGCGCTAGATATCGTACAGTAATACCAACTAAAGAACACGTTACTTCCTCGTATCATTCAAATTAAAAGTACAGAAGATAAAAGAATAAGTACACTAATATGTGAAAGTGAAAGTTTGCGTTATGCGAATACAAATCATTTCTTTCGTTTCGTTTGATTTTCTGTAGCGATCACAAAAATGCGACGTTTTCCTCGCAAAATCTCTCTCTTAGGCACCACTGTGCGACCGAACGATTATATCAACGAGTTCCGAGGGAAACGCTAAAAAGAAGCACGGGATTTAGACACCGCGTGACGTCGACTCCGAGGAGGATTCGACCGGTGTCCAAGAAGCGAGCACGAATTCGAGAGGAATCGTATGGCTCGTTCGCGGTCGACAGGTTCGCATGCACGGTGACGGGATCGTCGAGGTTCGAAGGAAGACGAAGACGAAGAAGAAAAAGACGAAGAAGAAGAGAAGGCGGCGGCGGTGGCCGACGTTGCCCCGCCGCCATGCCATCCTTCAGCGTTCGCTCCGAGCTTTGCGTGCCACTCAACATTGGCAAGTAATTTCTTGCACGCAATTGCCCGCTACTGGAATTGCCTGGTAGGCGACCTTAGTCCGTCAGTCATTTACTTTTTAAATCGATCCTACCTGCCCGCCCCCTTGCCTCGCCTGTCCGTCCATCCGTAACTCCATACGGCCGACCCTCGTGTGCACGCGTGTGCGAGCACACGCGACTCCGCGGGCACGCGGAATTTCCCAACGCTAAAAATCGATTCACGGTAGGCAGTCACCTTTTTGGCGGCGTTTCTCTCTCGCCCGTCCCTTCGTCCGCACGAAGGACATTTTACGGACAAAAACTTGCGAATCTGTGTTATTCTACAAAATTTGATCTAATTTACTTTGATTGATATTGACAGATGCTGCGACTAATCGCCAAACACGAAGTGTTTTTCATCATCTCCTTTTATTTGCTGCATATAGATCTAATAATACGAAATGTTGCAAGATAATAATCATACAAGGAGGGGAAAGGGCTAATGGGAATCGGCGCGGTAATTAGTGCGCAAATTGTTAATAAATAAAATTAATTTAATAAATGTACGTTTCGGCTAACTTTTTGGCCATCTTCAGTTAACAATAGAAAAATTTCTATTGTTACATTAGCTAGAATCTCCGTATAATAATTAACCATGCAATGTCTTTGATTATTCTATGATAAGAAAAAAAAATGCTAATTGTGTTATCGTCACGTTGCGACGGATCATAAAGACTCTCGGACAAACATGTAAAGATTTCGATACATCGCTTAACACTGCGGTGTTATGGATTACGTTGCGCATTAATTTTCTTGTCGAGTCGGTCAAGCGTGTCAGGATGTTCTGGGATGTCGCTACCCGTATCATTAAAGTCGCGAATAAATTGCTCGCCGGTATACGGAACGCGCGATGGTTTACCGAGTATCGCTGAATACCGTTTCACGACCCTTTAAACTCGCGATAATGGTCGTCCTAGTATTAATCGTGTTTAGGATCAGATCCTACACTCCGCGCATCACACGTGGCTGAGACATAAACTTAGAACGGAAGGGATCGATATATACACCACTATTTTGCATACAAATACTGCGCGACGTTTCAAGCTAACTAGGCCGTAATATTTCAATAATCTTAAAAACTGATCTTAGAATATTTGAGTATTAATCAATAAATATGAAAAAAAATAGCGTTATCTCTTGTGAAATTTTCGATGCTGCCGTAATTATGATATTATTTTTTTTGTTATTTCACGGTGTGAAAAAAGTTTGAATACGACTCAACTTCTCTCTCTCTCTCTCTCCTGATTTAAAATTAAAAAAATATTTTATTTTATTTTACAGAGTTTATTTAACGAGAGTTATTTCTCAGCATCTTTGCCGTGCGAAATGGTCGCACGTAAAGGGACAGAGCGTAATCCTTTCACCGACGTGGCGTTTCGAGCAGCTGGATCGGCCCGTGACTCTAAGAACTGCGAGAAAGAGGGAAGAATTATCTTCCGAATCGAGGCTACCAATAAGCAATAATTGTACGTTTAGCGACCGTGCCGCGTTTGCATTCGTGTCGGCACGACAAGCCGGACCGCCGCGAAGAGTGCAGGGAAGCGAGAAGCAAAATGACTATATCTTAATCATCTTTGGTTATTGCCTTTCTAGACCGTGTGCTCGACTTCGCTCGTGGGAACCCATCTCGCGAATGCGGCGGAGAAAACGCTGGGATCCTTCGCAGGAAATTCGCGGCACGCATACGCGCTTATCGTCCGGCGATCAAAATAGAGCATTCACAAAGATCCGATTTCAAGAATGTATTTGACGATAGTATCGTATGGAAACGGTTTTCAGCAATTTTTTTGTTGTCTGATCCTACGACGAAAGTTTCTGGCGCCTGTCCAAGACACTTCGATGTACGCGCCCTTAATCGCACACGCGACTGGGATATGAGGAAATTATGCGAAAAATATGAACACGTCAAATTTCGTGTTTGGGGGCGAGCCGTGATGGAAAGCGATGCGTACGTACATGTGAGAAATCGTGTCTACATGATCCGCACGCGTAAAAGCATTATCGACGCTCGTACCCGCAGGGAGAAACTGTCGTTGATCGAGTGCGGGATCGACTCAAAAGACACTCGGGGATGCGTGCCAAGGATAAGCGAGCTGTTTCAGCCCGTTTATCGCGCAATTCGTTGTTAACTCTCCGTAACCGTATTGTTTTATTTACACGGTTTTGCTAAAATATCTGAAAATTTAGCTAGATACAAACCTGAAAATAATTTTGTTTGGACCATCAAAATAATTATGTAGAACATTCAAACTGGTTGCTAGAATGTTAAAATTTTTTGCAGCATTGTCATCAATATTTAAGCGTTTTACATAATTATTTTGATGATCCAACAAAATTAGTTTTAGATCTGTATCTAGCTAATTTTTAGGTACTTCAGCAATCTGTTCTTTCCGTGTACGAAAGAAAATTACGGAAGCGGTACATGGAAAACATGGATTAAATCATTGAATCTTAAAAATATAGCGATAGTTGGATATGTAACTTCAAATTACATAGTGTAATAGACGGTTAAGTTTAACAACTTGCTAATATTTCTTTTATGTAAAAAAATACTATCTGAGATACGATCTAAGATTGAAATTTATTTTAATAACGATTTCGATATTGCATTTTGATATAATATTTCAATAATTTTTTTCCTTCCGAAAGTAAAGATCTTATTTAAATATCGAAGAGCTTCCACGATAAAATTGTATAATGCAAGTTATTACGCACGCGGCATCATGCCGTATCCATTTTGATCTTTCTGTATGCAGCAATGGATGGCGCCACCAACTGCTTTAAATCGATAGAAATAAAATCTGAGTCCGCATCTGCGGACTATTATAACATCATATTTCTTATGATGACATCTTATTTTTCGTATCGTAGTAAACAAATATTGACGCATTTGAAAAGTTTCCAAGAAATCCAAACTAATTATCAATTAATATCAAACGATAAATCTATCAATAAAATAAAATATTTTCAATCGTGTAAAAAGATTAACAACAATAATTATGAAATTTTCTTAGTAATAGTAAGATGTTCTTCTTCTTGTAACAATTATATAATTAAGCCAAAAGCTATCAAGAACCATATATCGCAAGATTTATTAAAAAATGTAAAATAAAATTTCAAGGAAACATATTAATATCACATCGATCTTGCGAAGAATTGCACACATTGTCATTGTATTAATACACGCCCCGCGTTTAAATAGATGATTCGTATACATCAAACGAAGGACGTGATGGAACTTTTAACAGCGAGACGTGCTGCCATGTGCTCCGATAAAGTAATCTGTATGACGTTGGCGAGCAATCTCGATTATAAGTCGGTTCACTTTACATTCCACGAGAAGAGCTTGGATTTTAAAACGAAAATTTTAACAAATGCTTTACTACGTTTGCTAATATGCAATATCACATTGACTCAACGATCTCAGAAGTAGAAAGTTATTGAAAAGTTACTTTAAAAAATACAAATATTTTTCCGATAAATAATCTCAGCCAATGCAACTTTTACACACACACACACACGCGCGCGCTCGCGCGCGCGCACGCACGCACGCACTCACGCACTTTCAAATTCTTGAATTCATCTTCTTTTGAAGCGCTTTCACTTYTTTCTTTCTTCTTTTGACCTGTGGATTTCCGACCGGTAATCAGTCAATGTACCATGCTTTCAGAGAACGTCGAATACCAGACTCCTATATTGGCCAGAAGTCAAGTAGTACCAAATTTTAACCTCTTAACGAGACATATACTCAAATTCTCATTAACTTTCAACCTCTTAACATGATATGAGACATATGCACAATACGGATTAAAATCTGTATATGCGTGGATTCAAACTCAAGCGCTTTCACTTGTATTCTATTTTCCTCATGTGTTTGTATTTTGCGTATAATAACATTTATAATATTGCAAGCAAACAAATTTCCGAAACAAGCTTCCTATAAGTCAATAATGTATAAGTAATGAGGAAAACGAAAGTTATCTAAAATGATCTATCAAAATCGTCACGTCAGCTAATTCTGCGAGATGTTTTCACTATAAAAAAATGCCATCAAAGGTTATCACGAAAACGAAACAAAATGAGCACACATTCCGCTTTGTAACTTCTGACATATAATATATGCAAGAAATAGAAAAGCAGCGCATATTTTTCATACCGTCACCGACACGCACGACTTCCATTCAGATTACGATCCCTGACGGAACTTTGCGACAAAATCACCGTGCAGTTACGACAAACGTCAAACAATATTCGAGCTAAATATTAAATACTGACTGAGATTTTTTCTGAACGGCGCTTGAAATCGTCAGTGTCATCACCCGATAACCCTATCGAGCTGTGACCGTCAATGTTTAAACCGACTTAAACACCGTACGAGTTGTTAGTCGCCCGGTGTTAGTTGAGAAAGATGCGCACATTTTATACGATTGTCGTGCTCGTGATCCTTTTTGCGAGCCTCGGCGAATGTTGGTCCTTCTCAAATGTGGCGACGTCCATCGACAAACTGATACGACCGCGACAAAATGACACCTCGCAGGTTTCAAATTTTAACGACAGCGCTACGTCGACGAGATCCCCGGAAGTTACGGTACAAGGCAGGATAATATTTGTACCACCAAGGAAGAAAGTCTTCTGTCAACCAGGTCAGCAAGTTGACCGGCGTGGCAAGTGTAGGATAGTGTGGTGAAGCTCGACAAACAATACGCAAGGTACATTCCTTTTAAATGCTAAACCACAAATTAAATTCTAATTTTTTATATCAGATAGATTAGATTTATAATATTTTTCTTTAGATTCTAATTATTTGTTTTTTCGCTAATTATATATAATCCAATAAATTTGTAATGTTGATATTTCTCGTGAAAAAACAAATATATATAAAGAGAGCAATTTTACTGAAGTAAAAATTTAATTAGATACAAATCTGTAAATAATTGTATTGAATTATTTTATCAAAATAATTGAAACGACGAATGCTGCAAGAAAAAGTTTTAACAATTTAACAATTAGTTTGAGCGTCATAATTATTTTTATGATCTAACCAATTATTTTCAGATCTGTAGCTAATTCAATTTTTAGATACTTCACAAAACTGTTCATTTTGTGTACAGCAAATTTTTTTTAAATTAATTCTCGAGAAAGTTTAAATGTGAAAGTAGTGTATTATCACGCATGATAATCGTGCTCAGCAATAAAGATGCATCGTCAAAAAGTGCCACCGAAGGTTATCGGGAATACTCATAGATGAAGAAAAACAAACTTTTGCTTAATACATCGCTTTTAAAAATAATGCATCACTTTGTATCCTATTACCACATACACGCGCTGTATATTATGATTTTTGGAATCAATTTTATAAGAATCGACAAACGGGTCGTTGACCTCGCATGTATTTTTAGCAGATCGTCTTCATACCGGTGAATCGTCCAAGTAAAGTCCAAGATTTCGTCACGCGGTTCTCGATATCGTAATCTCGAATCGATGAAAAATTCTGGACACGCCGGGAACGATAAAGCTGTCGCGTCTTCGCGATACTCCGCGTCGCAGATAAAGCTGCCTTTTAAGCCGGTTTGCGTACAAGGTCGATTTTAATTAGCCCGCTCGTCCGTTTCCGAGTGGTCTGTTTGCGTTCGTTTCGAGGAGACGGAGGTGGTGGTGGTGGCGGATAGAAATCAATCGTCGCCAGTTTTCCAGCGGCTCGATCGCGCTCGCTGCACGGCGGATCTCACGATTTTCTCGCGGAAAATGCGAGATTCGAGCCGTCCGCACGTGCCGAATCTAACGATAAGTCTCGTATCGCTCGCGTTCCAACGCGATCACGCACCGCCCGCTCGATGAGATCGAAAACGAGACGCTTCGCGTCGTGATTAACGAACTTTGTCACCGGCTGGATATTGATAATCGTTCTGGGCACGTGTTTTCGAAGCGCGAGCAATTTAGTGCGCCACGAAGTGTCGTTAATCGCACTGCGACTGTGTCGTATTGTATTCGAGAATAACTTTCTACATCGGTTTTTTTCTATTGGTGATTCCCCCAGAAGCCTCTTTGAAATGTGCGAAGATTACACATGATTACGTATTGCGCGAGACCTCTCGTCGAGTGCTACATACGTTTGAATTCTCGAGGAGGTGATTAATATCAGGAAGAAAATTCTATTCGTGCCAATCGCGCGCGAATCCGCAATTAATTCCAACAGATTGAAAACGCGTGACGTGATAAGTTGCTGAGAGGCGGACAGGCTTCAGTCGATTGCTGTATACTACGCAACTATGAGGCTTTTATTGACTATAACGTTCGCGATAGCGTTATTTTTCATCCTGTCGACGTCGAGCACGCGTACGACCGACGCGAGCGTCTCGGGGGAGGAAAAGCGTTTCTTGCCTTTCGACAGCTATAAAATCGAGGCTGGATCGATAATTAATGTCCCTGTACAATGTCCACCGAACACGGTCAAAGTTGGAAGTCGCTGTCGAAATGTCTTTTAGGTAAGAATGAAACAGAAACTTTTCGTTACGAGCAAAGCATCAATTATTGCATCGCACATTTGCAACGACGCAAACAATGTATTTCTTTCTATCATTAAGATTTTAAAATTAATTAAATACATAGATCGAGATATCCAAAATTAGGACACAAACCATCTTAAAGATATCATTAAGATGTTTTTCTAGACGTAGACATCATATAAAACATTTGTCATCTTTAAGATATCTTTAAGACGTTTTTAAGACATCTGAAACGAGATTTTACTACAATAGCATAAACATAATTGTAAGTGATTATAATTGATTGTAAGAAAATGTAGTTATAAGAAATTGATCAATCACAATCAAACATAAGGAGAATAATTGTGATTAGTCAATTCTTACAACTACGATCACTTACGACTGAAAGTCCCTGGTACAATGTATCATAAAATGTATCATAAAGGAATATATATATATATATATATATATATATATATATATATATAAACATAAACAAACATATATCATATAATAAATATAATATATATAAATATATATAACATATATATAAATATATAAATATATATAATTATATACGAAATATGTTCATATATATCTATATATACTTTTTTGTTTTGTAAAATTACTATTTGATACAAGAAAACTAATAATAATAATTAGAAAATATAAAAAATAATTAAAAGGATAATTTTCGCATTGTTTCTTTTACAAAAAATCAAGTTTAAAGAAATAAGAAAAAATGACTCTTATATAATTATATATAATTATGTATCATTATAATTATATATCGTTATATATAATTATATATGAGCAATTTTTTCTTATTTTTTAAATTTGACTTTTTATAAAAGAAACAATGCGAAAATTATTTTTTAAATTATTTGTTGTATTTTCATTATATTATCGTTATAAAAAAATATTATCGTCTACCGTTATTTATACACGGAAAGAACGGTTTGCTGAAAGATTTAAAACTTTAGCTAGATACAGATCTGACAAGTAATTTTGTCGAATTATCAAAATAATTATGTAGAACGTTCAAACTAGTTGCTAGAATATCAAAATTTTTTGCAACACATTGCTTATTATTATTAATTTTCTAACAAAGTTATTTTTAGATCTGTATTCAGAAAAATTTTTAGATCCCTCAGCAAAATTATTCTTTCCGTGTATAAATAAATAACGGTAGACGATAATATTTTTTATAAATACATATTATATAATGATAAAATATTATTTGAGTATATTAAATCATACGTTATCCAGTCACTTTTATACGCATCCATTAATAATAATTGATTTCTACGATGACGTCAAGCACGTTCGCATTCGTCTTATTGATTGCAGCATGATGTAAACTTGTAATTTCCGATGAAATATAACGCTTTAGGGTACATTTTCATTTATTGTACGACAAATTTTGTCAGACGTATTGATTGGCTGTTGACACAGTTAAGAAGTTGATTCCCGCTTTACTTTCTACAACAATATTCTCCTGGGTATATCTCTTATTTCTGTACTCTCTAAATAGGGAATCAATGTATTATTCATTGATTTGCAGTGCTATACTTACAACTGTAATTATTAGTGAGTATTCATTGTTTCTCAGCGATTTTGATTAAGAGAGGAGTACTTTCACTAATCAGAATCAGTGTATTATCAAAACAGTGCATATTTCACTGATTAATATAGTTATAAGTATAGCACTGAAATCAGTGAAATTTCACTGATTTCGATTTAGAGAGTAGCTGTCGACAGCTAATCAATACATCCGACAAACTTGTTGTCAAATGAAAATGTAAAGTTAAAGTTAATTTTTTTTGCCGGAAGTCGCTACAACTCATCAACTATTCCACTAGTCTATTCGTCCATCAGATTTGTCCATGTGCATACAATTCACCACATATCGATCCATTCATACGCACATTAAACTTAAATATATAAATTGCTGAGACATTTATTTATAGCATTCTCTTATTTCCGCATACACATAGTTCTTATTTCTGATTATAGAGAGATATGTAAGACCCATACGTATATGGAAAGAACAGTTTTGCTGAAACATTTAAAACTTTAGCTAAATCTGAAAAGTAATTTTGTTGACCTATCAAAATAATTGCGTAGATCAAACTAGTTGCTAGAATATCAAAATTTTTTGCCATTGCTTATTTTTAAGTTTCCAACAAAATTATTTCAATGGTCCAACAAAATTATTTTTAGATCTGTATTCAACAAAATTTTAGATCTCTAGCAAAATCATTCTTTCCATGTAAAATCTTGCGTAAAATGGATCGAAACAAGAACGGATGAACAAGAACTTGATTTTTGTTACAGATTCTTTGTAGTTAAATCACTTCTGTTCTGAAAGAAGACGATCTCAAAAGGAAACAGGAGGATCAAAAGAAACAAGATCAAAAAGAAACAAAAATATTATTCTGATCAGAAATAAGTAATAGGAACTATGGATCTATAAAAAATTAGTGGACCTAATTTTTTATTAATTTTTTTATTGATATATATATGTAAGATCTATAGTCTACGTCGAATCGAATAAGCGACCGTGAATTTTACTCAAAATGCAATCAAAACTAGAACTGAATTTTTTTGCTATGTATATTTATCTCCACAAATACAAGAAAGGTTTTATATCAGGCGTATAACGATAATTAAAACCAAAGTGCGAGAATATATTATAAAGTATTACATTTATACTTAATATTAAAGAATAAATAGACTATGCTATCTGTAAAACAAATTAATCGTATCTTTTCCTGCACATATACACCTAAAATATATTCAAGTTATATTCATTAATTAGATATACATAAACAAACGATATATTACATGCAATTCTTTGAAAAACTATGTAAAAAAAGTTATGTAAAAAAATAATTAAAATATTCATGTATAGATGCATACACACGCGCGCGCGCGCGCGCGCGTGTGTGTGTGTGTGTGTGTGTGTGTGTTTGTGTGTATGTAATCGTTATATTACAGATATTATAAAATGAATAAAGCATTTTAAATATATTTGTATAAGTTTTTCTTTTCACTCTGCATGGAAAAATCGATTTTGCTAAAATATCTAAAAAATAAAATTTGCTAAATCTTGCTGTATCTAACTAAAATATAGCTAGAAATACAGCAAGATACAGATCCGAAAATAATTTTGTTGGACCATTAAAATAATTATATGGGGAGGTCAAGCATGATGAGCATGTTGCAACAAATTTTGATATTTTAGTTTGAATATCCTACATAATTAATTTGATAATTCACTAAAATTATTTTCAGATCTGTATCTAACTAAATTTTTAGATACTTCAACAAAGTCATTTTTCTTATATGTGAGTCATAAAACAGTATTTATCGGAAATGCGCATGAAATTCCAGATGTGTACGGCGCACACATCATTCTCAATAATTTATCGCGTTGCGGAAGTCACGAAGAAACGCTCATGCGTAAGCAATCATGATATGATTTTGACCACTAATTAACAATGACGAAACGGAAAAAAAGACAGGAAACCACACTGATGAACTTAAGTTGTATATAAATGAGCAATCGTTGTAGGAGCCAGTCCAGTTACTGACAGCATTTTGATGTTGCAAGCGTTGTAGCGAATAAGAAGGGGAGAAACCTGACGCCGATCCGTCTGATTTCGTCTATTTTGAAATTCGAGAAAGTGATCGGGAGATTGAATATCGTCTGCAATAATGGCACCCGCCCGTTTGATTCTACTGATTCTCGTGTCGATAATGTTAGTATTTGCGTGCGAGGGATGGCCACTGTCTTTCCCCTCAAGAATTCGGACAAAATGTCCGCCTGGTTATAGGCCCGTTCGTAACGGAGGATGCAGAAAGATTTTAACTTAATACAACTTCCTCCCTTAGGTAAATATTCCGTAACGTTTTTGGAAAGACAATTTTTATTCCTTTCTTACTTCTTGTTTCGATATATATTCTATTTTGCATATTATATAGTAGAAGAAATGTTTGAGAAAAAAATGTTTTATAATTTTGTTGTGTAAATTGAATTGCGTGATTAATTATAATGTGACGATTATAATGTTAAAATATATATTTTTCTTGATTATAGCACAGTGCAAACAATTGTCGCAGGATATTCTTTCCCGAAGGTACACATTAGCAACGAAAACGACACTTTTGTATTTCAAATCATAATACGATCACATATTTTAACTTCGAATCATTCAGTAAATGTAGAAGAAATCACTTTAACAAAATTTAGCAATTATTGCTCTTTAAAAATCGAATATGCTTTTGTAACTAATACGCACCACATAAATGTTCTGTGTATCATTTTAATAAATAATAATATTGGAAGAAATAAGTTATTTCTATTAATCGTTCTCTTTTCCTTTTATTTTATGAATATTTTTAAATATATATATAATATTCATAAAATACAGATAACTAAACAAAATATTGTATATAATCGGCAAGATTCTATAATAGCATGTTAAATATTTTGTTATTTAATAAAACACAACAATCATTTCAATTTATTTTCAATTTGTCGGTTGTCTTTACAACTGATGTACAATAAATTATTAATCATTAAAATAATGTTATCGATAAAATAATACCAGTTTTAATAAAAATTTAGATCGCTCGAAAAAAATATAAAACAATGAAAAAGATTATCAGATTACAATTTACTTATTATTTATTTATTATTTACTTATTATTTACTTATAATAAAATATCTTGAATATTGAAAATATAAATATTATCAATTACTTGCTCTATCTTTAATCGGTAACAGAACAAATTTCTATAAATAATATATGTTTAAATATTTATTATTCATTATACAATAATTGTAAAAAATACCATTTTAATATTTTTAAATGGTATAATTTAATATTTGCGCACTTTTTAAAACTTTAAAACTTACTTCACGCTTTTAAAATGTTAATTATTAGATGGGTTTAAAATTCTCAAATGGCTTTGATATAATAATATTGCTGCATCATTATTAATTATATTTCCAAATTTATATAAATTTTCTCTCAGTTTATCTTCTGTAGTTATCTCGCAATGTCGGTAAAATACTGGTCGTTGAAGACTCTCGCAATGGATAAATAAAGTTTCTTGAATTTGATCGTCGGTAATATAGTAATAATCAGTATAAATTCGATTCAAAATTTGAACCTTAAATATCATTGGGTGAATTCGTTTATGCAGTCACTGCTGCAGAAGGTGTCATTTTATCTTTGTTCACGTCTAATGAACAATGAAGATAAAATGATACTCTTTGCAGTAGTGACTGCATATAAACGAATTCACCCATTAAGGGCCAATTTCACCAACGTCGGTTAAACTAACCGACGGTTAATTCCAATGGAATTATCCAATCGCATTTGTCTTTGACCAGAATGAACCAATCACGGTTGATACTTTAACCGTCGGTTAGCTTAACCGACGTTGGTGAAATTGGCCCTAAGAGGATGCTCGTCTGTATTATCGACAAAACGAACATTTCGTGTTTCTCTATTTTCTTCGCTTTCTTTATACGGAATAAAAAATCCTTCTCCAGAATAAGAAAAAAATGCAAATATGGGTAAATAAAAAACAATACGAAAAGAAAAAATGTTTAAATTACAGTTTCCTGTAATTTAAACCCCCCGCCACACTTAGGTTAATTCATTGCATATATGTATATAATATAAATGATTCTATGTATATAACCGAAAGAGCATTTGCCCATATTTTAATAATGCAAAAGAACATTATGAGACCTTGAATTTATGATTTTGAAGCTTACAAGAGAAATAAACAGAGAAGTACGATCAACTGTACGATCGTGAAAATTTGTGCGAATGTGTATGTGCGATATCGATGTGTTCCAAAATTGACTGCTAGTACTGAAAATCTATAATATACGTAACGTAAACTGTAGATTTTTAGCGCTGACAGTCAATTTTGGAACACAACCGATATAGTAGAGCAATATGCAATATGCGCGCACGCGTAGTATATATAATTATAATAGTATATATAATTAATTTTATAGAAAGTTATGAACTGTATAAATGTATGTACGTACATAGTCGGTAATAACTGCGTTTTTGTTGTACTTCTTCAATGAAAGAGTACCAAGAAGATCATCTCGATCAATTCCAGATAAATTCCTCATATTACAGATGTCGATGTCAAAATGTGGTCGTGCATTTAATATGTCTCGTCGAACGTCCGATATCGCGAAAGACACTCGAGATTATTCCGCGCGAAATTCACTTAATACACCAATAACCGCAAGAAACCCGGACTCCGACTCGAATGCGTTTCCGACGCTACGACGCTTTTGGCAACTGATGACTTGACAGGCGCGACGATTCAAACTGTTGACGTCAGCGGGAACTTCAGGTGATTTAAAAACAAATGAATATTCAAATAAATAATCTTTCGATCCTTATTGATAATAAATCGATTGTGACAACTCCCTTAGTGAGACTTTGAATGTAGAAAATGTTGTTTTTTTTAATCATGAAATGTACGATAGAAATAAAATCTGGATAACCGCAGATAATGATGCGTGTAACATTTGAATTATTTGGATTACTAGCGCCATCTGTACGCGAGAAATTTTGTCAGCTCACATTCAAAGTCTTAAATTATCGTACAGATGGCTCTGCTATGCTGATACGTGATTAACTAATATATTCGATATTGATCAAATATCTGATTTCCTTCGCGATTTATTAACGCACTTTACTTTTACAAATGATTTTATATGTTCCCGCTCCGCTTGTTCTTTACATAATCGTCTGGTTTCTCTTTCTACGTCATTAAACAGAGATTCCCGTCGATTGTTACCTTGAGGCGCGTTATGAAAATCAATCTTAGAATAAGTTGATTTCATATGCAAGTTGCAAACGCCCACATTGTTCAATATCCGAGCACGTTGAAAGGCATTTGCTTGCTACATCTGAATTATTTTAAATTGTAGTTGACGTGTAGTTGAACGGCAAATTATGGCTGCGCTATCCTGCGAATAGCTTGAAATCTTCCGCAATGGTTATCGCTTTAATTATATATTAAGTAAGATCCCACGCAACACGGATGACTGTTTGCTGACAGTTAGTCGATTTTTCCCAGTCGGCGTAAAGTCGACTATGAAAAGTCAATATGTCGACTTAACTTGAAAAGTCGGCTTACTGTCAACTTTTAGTCAACTGATAGTCAACTTGAAAAGTCAACTGTCAGTCGACTATTTTTGGGACATTCGTCAACTATTAGTCAAATATAAGTCAATATTCTGCTTTTTAAAAGTTGACTCTTGACTTCTCTAGTCAACTTATAGTCAACTTTCAGTCGACTTCGTGTTGTGTGGGACGTCATCGATACATCCAGACAACATAAAGTCCAAAATCGGAACATAAGACATTTTAAGAACGCCTTTAAGGCGTCTTTTAAGCGTTTCTCGCAAATATGTCTTTAAGACGTCTTTTTTTGACATCTACAGGGCTACAGCTTCATTCGTGAAAGAACAAAGTGTATATCAAGTATATATTATAATGTGTCATTTTCTTTAAGTGAAAAAATATAATTATAATTCTCGGGTAGCAAGATGACGGCGTTTGTCATCTTTAATGATATTTTGACGTCAAAATGACAAAAACGCACAGACTTGCATAATAGATCGCGCATCTGTATGTGGCAGCTGAAGACAACATTCAGAAGGACAGAGATATGCGTGATCTGTTGATCTCTTCGTCACACATTGCACAATTGAATAAGGAAAGCATCTGACCAATTTCTTTCACTGAGGAAGATGTTGACCATGAAAGCGTCTCCAATGGGGGCGTGTGGTCTATTACATAAGTCTGTGAAAGGTCAGCTACCTGAGTTACATTCTTTCTTGCTTTAATAAGCTTGATACCGGAAGATACAAAGTTGCAGTAAATATAGTCCAGAGGGCTTATCTCAATTTATTATCAAAATTCCAAGAACAGAACTACTCTTTCAAAGCCTTATCCGACAGTATCACGGTCTAACGGCATAAAGACTTGTATACAAAGTAAAACCGTCCAGGTACAGAGTGCAATTGAAGATATACGACGTACGCGCGATCAATCAATTTTCTACAATACATCAATTTTTTACAATTTTATCGCTATTTTTTTCGCGTTGCAATTAAGCGCAATTCGCGGAACAGCAAAGTGCGACGCACTTTCTTCTCCACAATTTCACGTAAAAGCACTCGACGCCGCGAAAAAGTCATTACCGCTTATCTCCGCCGCTCGACGATTCGTGCGACACGCGGCGTGAGTGAGCGCGCGCTCGCTCGCTCGCCTATGCGCCAGGCAAGAAGTAAGCGCGCGGGACGTGTTCGCTTCATCAGTCGATCGCGGTGCGGGCGCACGGATACGCTCAGGTGTGCATCGTGTCGCGTGTCGAAGCCGACCTCGACGAGAGTGAAGCCGCGAAAGAATCGAACGGTCGGTCGACGGCGGATATCGGTCGAGTGATCGTTAATAATAATTAAAAGCAACGACTCGTCGACCCTTGTGCTCGTGAGGAGTGAAGAGAGATCGGCAGGCGAGAGACACCGGGATAGAAATGCATTCGCGGCGCGCCTTTGATAGCCAGTCGCCGCCGCATCTCGTCGCGAGGATGATCGTTTTCGTGATCGTCTGCAGCGGATTCGTCCTGGGCGGATTCGTTCTGGTCGGCGCGCAGTATCACGGCGATCCCGATCGCATAGTCTACCCCGGGCCGGTCGGCTCGAGATCGAGGGACAGGGCCCTTGGTAATAAACCCGCGGGGGATTCCGCGGATGACAGCGATACGCCGGTAAATTGGTACAGATTGACCCCGCCTCTGAATTAGGTCCACGGTGCTGCTGCTCGAAATTTAAATTGATTTGAATGACGTCCAGTGTCGAAACGACCTTCGTGCGCCGAAGGACCGGAAAGGCAAATGTTGCGCCGATTGTTGTAATTTGATGTAACAAATACGGTTTTGCTGAAGTATTTAAAACTTCAGCTAGATATGAATCTGAAAAGAATTTTGTTTGGATATTGATTGTCAAAATAATTATGTAGAAACGTTCAAACTGATTGCTAGAATGTTAAAACTTTTTGCAGCTTTGTGCCGATTGTTGTAGTTTGATGTAACAAATACGGTTTTGCTGAA
>JANQDE010000094.1:557396-569684 GCA_037157785.1 Cephalotes varians | reverse complement strand
AAGTTTAATTGATAATATTTTTTATAATAATTCTATAAATCTCTAGAAATGTATGTCAGCAATGATAAAATATTATTCTGATAATGATTTTTAAGTTTATTTCTAATATTACCTGTCTGCATATTCGTTCGTACAAATTTTATTTCTCCATTCGCTTCCAGGTACTTAGTCGCGTTAGCTTCAGCAGTAACAGGTCCATCTCCTTGACCGCACTTTCTGTTGATGGCTCTGATGGTTGGTGCCATTTCCTCTTTCAATTTTATCCTATTAATGTTCTGTATCTTCCCGACGATGGACTGAGACGTAATCTCGGGCTCGAAAAAATTACAGAGATCGTTCTCGTTAAGATCATAACTCTGGTCATCCATCTCGATTGCATTCGCACTATATTCATTTTGATTCACATCGATATTGGCATTCGCATCATCGCGATTTGCCGATATTCTAAGTTTGCTTATACGTTTGTTAATATGAAATTCGCATCCGTCATGTACGAATGCCACATTGCTTTTCTGATCACAATCTTTTTTGTTTTCGTGGGTCGTTGACATTTCAGTCTCGTGTGAAGAACGAGTCAGTAAATAATTGCTGTAGGTTTCGCAGTTAGCGTTCTGATCTAAGGGCCATTTTGTCTTCCTACGCAAAAAATATACGCAATGCGTGAAACTATTTTTTATCTAATAAGTGTTACACTTCCTCATGAATTTATTGCGTATAATTTGTATAATAAAAAAATAACATCAATTAATTTTTGGAATTCAAGTTTATAAATTCGGACAATATAACTGATAGATTGTATGTATAATTTAATTTTAATTTCAATGTTCTCACCGATTTGACTGTTTACTTTCGTAAGAGATACCGGAAATTGGCGTAATGTTAGGAAACGTGTGAAAGGATTCCGTTTTATTGGACCGTATAAAGGCAGTTACGTTTTCTCTTCCTTTAATCTCTTGCCCGAACCATTTGAGTACTACATGCTCTGCGAGATGCTCCTTAAAGCCAGGAACCATTCCGTCGACCAACAAGAAATAATGGTTTGCAATTGAGATTGTTTGGGCGTGTTCGTCTGCCATTTTCGCGCTCTAAAAAAAAAAAAATGTTGTCTAAAGAAAATCTAACATCAGATAAACCTCTAATTATGAGATTTTGCTTATATTTTAACAAACTAATAGAAGATATTTTTTATCTTTTATTTTATTATCTTCTATTACGTTTTAATAGAATAGCTTGCTGCAACTGATAAATTAAACGCTATCGTTACATTATCCCAAACGTCTACGACAATATAAGACATTTACATCTGAAAAATCTATAATATTATTTACTTGGAAACTGATATACCCAACAAGTTGTTAAGGCTTCTATGTTTTACGAAACATGTTTTATATCACGTAAATCGAAGACTATATCGTAAGTTTCTACGATTACATTTAAGATACAAACGAGAATTCTTTTCAGATAGATACGCATTCGAGGAGCGATCGAACGCGAAGATGCCGACGCCGGCCGTGTGCACGCCCGAGCTGCAACTCGTTTCCCTAAAACTGGACGACGACCCTTCGACGTTCGTCTTCCCACTCTGCACACGGGTCAAAAGATGCGGCGGCTGTTGCATTAGCCCTCTGCTCTCGTGCCAGCCAACAGCCACGGAGATGCTGAACTTCGAGGTAATCGATCGAGTTGAAGAGCACGAACGAAAACACGCCTATTATTAAGAGCAACCAACTCGAGAGAAAGCAATGATTGTTGAACATGTTTTTCTTTTTTTTTTTCGTCTTAAGGTGATCGAGACGTCGTTGAGCGATATGAACTACCGAGGACGACGAATCGTGCCGGTGGAGGAGCACACTAAATGCAAGTGCGACTGTAAAATCAAGGAGGAGGTAATTTGACAGCGTCCGATAATTGGCGGTTAATTAATGCCTTCTTGCTTAACCGGACTGTTTACCGAGTTTCACACCTCGCACATTATCTCGTCGCATTGTTTCTCACGCGATCTATGCATGTACGTGTCGCGCCACTCGAGAACGATTTACGTCAACCGGTCGACTGAAAGGAGCACGAGCTCCGCTTCCAAGTACTTCAACAATGCACGAAAATACGTTGAAAATAGAATAAACGTTTCGAAAGAGTGAATCATTTTTCGCGCGTCCATCTTCATCCCCGCGCGTCCTTCGGATTTATTACGAGATTGACGTTCCAATTGCTCGAGATATTGTATCGTCGTGAATACAAGAGGTTCCGAAAGATGTAAAAAAATTCTAAGAGACTGAAAGACGCGTTAGTAAGCCTTAATTTAATTAAGATCACTTGCGCGACGTTCAACGTACACAGCACAATATTTAATCCGAATTACGCTACGGTCGTTTCTCAATATACCAATTTCGCTGATTGCTACAATTGTCGCTTCCTCGCAACGTGCGCGAACGCTCGCGAAGTGTGTCAATGTGCGGGGGGAGCAAGCAAAATTTAGCCGTGTTTGTACGAGCACGACACGTGTTGACATTCTTTTTCGTCGATGATTCATGTCGCATCGTTTTTTCTTTTAGCATTGCAACGATAAGCAGCATTATGAGCCGCACAACTGCAAGTGCGCCTGCAACAATGTCGACGAGGAGGAGAAGTGCCGTAAGAACGACACGAAGATCTGGAACTCGTCGCTCTGCCTCTGCTCGTGCAGGAACATCGAGCCGTGCACCACCGGATACTACTTCAACCCCAACACGTGCAGGTGTGAGCCGACAAAATAGGGGGATATCTGCTAAAGGAATAAGGCGCTCTTCCCTTTCATTGCACTTCACTCTAGCATCACTTGCGAACGCACTGATTTATTTCTCGTTCACTTAAGTGACCTGGACTTATCTCGATTGTCCTTCGTTTCTGCACGAATTTTTGCAAGTTTTACTTCTTTTTCTCTTTCTGCCCCACGTACGAATCTATGTACGCGCCCCATATTCGCGCTTTCCTGCTATCTCGTACGTTTGCACGCGAATAAAAGCACTTTCGATTTCTTCACGCCGACGTCTTTCGTTGAACGACGTAATTTGCCAACATTTCGGGTGATCCGAACAACGAAATAGAGACTTGCTTCTTGTCAAAATTTTCCTTACATCGCCTAGTCATTAAACTAAATTACATTTACCTCGTGTGATGTATACATATTTCACTAATATCTATGAATATATATATTTAACTAATATTTATATGTATATTTAACTAATATCTCTAATGTAACACTCTGGAAGTGGAATGTTTGTATCTTACTAACGATTGCCGCTTTAAATAAATCGTTAAAAAATAACGATGTAAACCGGCAGAATTCTATTCTATAAACCTGAGATTGAGAGAATGTGAACGTTCTATACTTTCGGTTCACAATTTGGCACGATATTACAGTAACATCGTAATTATTGGCACGTAACCGCAAATGTGTTCCAGATGTGGACCGATATTGTTGTCTAGACCGGTAAACAGGTTCGCGCCTACGAATTACAATTTCACTAATCGTCTGCCGGAAAACAGACGGCCTGTGATAATCCCCTTGGACCCGTCGGATCCCAGAAGGAAACACAAGGAGGATCCGGAATGACAAGAATTTGGACGGACACGCGACGGATTACAAGACTGCTAAAACGAATCTATAGTTACTTTGTTAATTTCTTTAGTACATAGACGAGACTTCTCATTAATTCCATACCTGGAAACTGGAAGAATTGAATTGTTTTACCATCGAATTGTCGTAATTTCATCGTGATGCAAAATATATTGCAAATTCTACAACCTTTTTATCTCTCACGTTTGCACTGTATGATAATGAGCAATTTCTTCTGTAGTTTGGTGGTAAAAGAGACATTACATTTATAGTTCTGCCTCCAAATCGCAGAATGACATGAACTTTTCCAGTTTCAAGGTAATTTGTGCTAAACTATTGTGTGTTTACTATTGAATAAAAGTCAAGAGACTTTGTGATATAATAAGGAAATGACCGCCACAAGATCTTGTCAATAGTATTTATGTCATAGCTATTTCTTTTTGTATTTATTGTCACGGGTGAACTGCTTGTCATTTGCCCTATTTATCACAAGTGACATACATAGCAACAAATTTAAAACGTGACACATCTCAGACTGTCGATTACGTCACATATATTCGTTATTTACATCTAAGTCATATTATAACATGAAATTCTTAATATTAATTATAATATAGACACAAATACAATCGTTATACCCAATTATCGTTTCTCCCTGATAAATGTATGTTCTATATCCTCTGTAGTTTGATTTATCGCCTTTTTCTCAGCGTTCCGCAGATATGTGACAACAGCAGTGTTCACTCTCAGGATGTTGTTGAAACTCTCGCTGATAGATTTAACAGATTTGGCTATATCATCTAAAATACAATTGCATATATATATTATCATATACGCGAATCTTACACAATCAATAATACTGTCAGCATCATTACAAATACAAATATTATTGATAATATTAACAATTATTGATTGTTTGCAGTTAATATTGATGGATTGTAGGATATTGATAGCGATCTAGGTTTCCAGCTTTTCGAGCATCAGTATCGCTCTGTGGTAAGAGTATTATTACAAATATTAACAATATTATCATTTATATTAAATATCGATTGTAGAATAGTAATCTAGATTTCTAACTTCTTGAGCATTAGTATCGCTCTGTGGTATGAGTGTTATTACAAATACTAATAATATTATTGATCGTTTATAGTTAATATTGATGGATTGTTGTAAAATATTAAAAGTGACTCAGATTTCTAGCTTCTCGAGCATCAGTATCGTTCTGTGATAGTATTATTACAAATACTAACAATATTATTGATCATTTATAATTAATATTGATGGATTGTTGTAAAACGTTAAAAGTGATCCAGATTTCTAGCTTCTCGAGCATCAATATCGCTCTGTGATAGTATTATTACAAATACTAACAATATTATTCATCATTTGCAGTTAATATTGATAGATTATTGTAGAATATTGACGGTAATCCAGATTTCAAGCTTCTCAAACATCAGTATTGTTTTGTGGTAGGAAATATTCCCTTTGTTGATACTGACGACATTATTGACCGATAAGATTCATAATAGAATTTCAAGTTCTCCAATAAGAAATATCAATTATCTATGAAATTCTTCTTATAAATCGAGTTTTCTGCTACTCAATTCCCACTATACATTCTATCAAACTGTCACAAAAATTACACGTGGTTTACATTTCGATCAACTTGCCAATAGAAAACGCGATGTCAGCGATGGCCGATTCCTTCGTGAACTTGATCCGTTTCACTCGCTGTTCCATTATGTCATCCCGGCATTTCACGCCGCTGTCGGTTGCGACACTCGTTGATTAGCGAGCAAATATCTTCACGAGACCTGAAAGTGTTTGTTGACATTCACGCCTCGACTGGGAAAAAGGCGCGAAAACGAGCATCGCCAGTCGCCATATTGCACGCGATCGATCAATTGCACGCTCGCGCGAGTACTGATTCCGACATATCGGAGGTGACGACAAGCAAATTTTTAAACAACGACGATTGTTATTGCGTAGTATAATTTATAACAAAATACATTCGTTCATTTACGAAAAAAAAAGTTGCTCTCTTGACGAGCCTAGTGATTGTCTTTGTACGTGCAACGTCTCTCTTTTTCTCTCTCTCTATCTCTCCTTCTTTCTCTCTCTACTCGAAAGGTCACATTCCTTTTTCCTTTTCCAATGTCGCTCGCACTCGCGAATGCTTTACTCGTGCAATCGACGAGATAAAATGATAACAACGAATATTTATCTCCTCTGGAGCTAAATATTCGAATACGCGGCACGATCTTTGTTTCAGCGCGCAATTTAACGTGTGCGAAAAACGCGATACGAAAAGAGCATAAATTTTATTGTTCATAAAAATCATATTTCTTTGTTAACTATTAAACTGAGATTATTTTATGCATTTTAATTGTAGCAGTTTTTAATCAAAATTTCGATAATTAAACAAAGGAAACATTCATTTTAGATCACAGAGTCATCCGACGGAGTCTCGAGCAATCAAAACTGTAACTTGTGCTCGCTAGATGGCGCCATTAATCCAAAAACCATGGACGATGTTATTTTTAGACGCTGCGTAATGTAGGCGCGCGAATTTAACTAAAGTTAGTAGACGTGTCCCAATCATTTCGATCGAAATGTATTTTTGCACATATATGTATTATAACTAAGTAATGTAATTAATAAGAAATACAGTTTCGGATTCAGAGAACTGTTTAATTTAATTCTTCACTCAATTCTGTTTTTAATTTTAAATTACATTCTAATTTGCATATATTCTGTTATCTAATCGCTTCTTTTAAATTCAAATATTTCTCAATATTTTCCAAAAAATATATTCTCATCCGTACTTTTTCATCAGAGACACGCAACGTTCATTTACATTAATGAAAAGACAAAGCTATAACTGCGCGCGCTATCGATTTAGACCGATTGTTGTAAATATATTAAATTTCACGTAGGAATAAGTTTGTTTTTTCGTATTATGTTTTTTCGTATATATATATAAAGAAGAAGGAAAATATATGTAATATATTGAAAAATACAATTAAATTAGGAGATATAAATAAAAAAATAAAAAATGCGGCAAAATAATGACTGCTTCCGAGTAAATGTTGACATATCTCACGTTAAATTTTAATTGATTAAAATGAAAAAAAGTTCTCTTAAAGAAATTGGATTTTAATTGCGTTTTAATCTAAATTAAATCAATTTCCTATATAAAAATTTTATTATAAAAAAACTATTATTTGTTAACTAGTATTTTTAATTATACTTCCGCATTGTTACATTTTTACTTACGATTCAAAAGTCACGCCAATTTAATGTTCTTTTAATGTTCTTTGTGGCGTATAGTTAGTTTAGTAGAATAAAAGATATCAGATACATGACCTCGAGAGAATATAAAGATTAGCAAAAGTCCACAATCGTTATTGTTTAATTCTCGTTTACGACATTCTTCATTTTGCCGTACGAGAAACAATTAATCAAAGCGCACAATGTCAAGATCAAATTACTACCCTCTATTGCAAGATTATCCCCGATTATTTATAACCGAAATTCCACGGAAGCCGAAGATCGTGTCGATTAGTATACGGTTAAATGGCAGTTTTGTAATTAGAGGCTTTACAACCCCGATCCCCGTGCTGCTCGCGCTTGATTACAGGCTTGAATTTCGGATATTTTTACCACGCATAATTGATTCGCGTTCGTGATTTAACGATAAGGACAAACTACGTTCCTTCATTACGATTACATCGCGGCCGCATATTCCCGACTACAATGGCGCGGGATCTCTATGAGAATCAGAATTAATCACACTCGCGTTCGGAGCTCGATCCGCCCGGCGGGAATGATTATTATCTCGTGTCGGACCGAGTCCTTGCTTGCTGAAAGAAAAATCGGAATTGCTCTCGGTGCTTCAGAGTCGATTACGTTAAAAAATATCAGTTCGATACCGATATATCGTATTCGATAATTTCTATGCCAGGACCTGTATTGTATATTATAATTAAATATTATCAGCTGTTCATCCGCCCCGACTCGCGTCCCTACCGAACGTATTCGCGGTCTCAAGTTAAGATTTTAAATACGTTTGCATTTATTAGCAATCACACACACACATACGCGCGCGCACGCATTCATATGTATATTGCCGCTTCATCTCAAGTGCCGCCTTCGAACAAATCCGGGCGACTTGAAGCCGACGGTCGAGATTTGCCCCGATACCCGCGATTAATCATCGGGGTTGCCTGATATATACACTTAAAGGTTCCTGGCGAAAGGGGCAGAGAAACGGTAGCAGACTCGGCCAGTCGGCCCCAACCGGCCATCCGTACCGCGGCGCCATTTTTTTGCGCCATCCGTTATAATTGCCGGGGCCTTGTCACTTTTGCCGTGGCGCGGGCCCCGCAGTGAGGTACCTGGTATGTGCGTTGCCCGTGCCCCGCTCTCTTACACCGTGGCGGCTTCCTCAAAGAGGCCAGGCAGGAGAGATACGAAGGGCGACATGCGCAACGAGGATGGAGGACGGAGGACCAGAAACGAGGTGCACAATGCCGACTGTCCCCGCAACTGCGGATCCTTCTCTCGTCTCAAACGAGGAATCGTCGAATCTCAAACGAGACACCGACGTATGTATATAGGCGCACGACGTAACGTTATATCTCTCCCTTTTCTCGGACAAGGCTGCAGTTCCCAAAACGTGAGCCAGCGTCGATAAGTGTCTTGTGACGTGATCCTTAATTTGACTTTTTTATGATACTTACGTAATGTAAATCCTTTGATGCGGAACTGTTCGAAATTAAATTGCTAACAGCACACGACACGAATGCCGAGGCTGGGATATTTTCTTGCATAAAAAGATAATGAAGATAATCATTAAACATCCATAATATATATTTAAAACATTTCGCACAGAAAGAACGATCTTTTTTGCTGAAGTATATAAAAATTAGACAGATACAGATCTAAAAATAATTACTGATGCTGCAAAAAATTTCAATATTCTAGGAAGCGTTTGAACATCACATAATTATTTATTGATATGATATGATGTGATAACATGATAATGAATAATTATGATCTAACGTAATTATTTTCAGATCTGTATATAACTAAATTTTTAATTGTAACAAAATCGTTCTTTCTGCACTCAGAGAAAAAAGTCGTACCAACAACTAGAAATTTGAGGACAAATAGCGTCTCAACTATGTATTACAAAGTTGTAATATATAACAACAACAAATAAGTAATACGAACTAAGAAAATGTAGTAATATAAATCATTTATAGTAAATTGTTCAACAAACTATAGGAAAATAGTCGCCTAATAATAATAATGTTTTTTCAAGACATCTCAACAATAATTAATTAGTTATGCTTCACTTTAAAAAAATATTTGTCTAAATAAAAAAAATATAGTAGTTATATCTTATTTGTATAAAGTCTATATAACTGTGTAATAATAGTTGAGCTATTTCACTATCAATTAATAGTTGACATATATTGTTACCGTTATTTTTATGGTATTTAATACTACTTTAGTTCTTGTTGCCTTATAAAACCAGTGCCAGATACTTAAATTACAGAGTTGTCAAAAATATAGTTGCCACAACTATTTCGTTTTCTCTCAGTGTGTGCGTATGCGTCCATGATCCATGCCAATAAATTAACAGACGCATTTAACACTCAAAGTGTTAATCGAATCTCTGAAAGAAATATACAAATTTATACGTTAATAACATCCTGTCTTATAAAATATTAGACGAAAAGAATAGTTTTGCTGAAGCTAAAAATTTAGCTAGATACAGATCTGAAAATATTTCTGTTACAGACCTTCAAAATAGTTATGTAAAAGCTGAACCGTTGATGACAAAAAAAGTCCGTAAAAAGTTTTTACATTCTAGCAACCAGTTTGAGTGTCCTACATAATTATTTTGATGGTCCAAACAAAATTATTTTCAGATCTCAGCAAAACCGTTCTTTCCGTGTACGCTCTATAGCTTCTAGTCATCGTTAATAAAATCGCGATATAAAAAGATATATTTTTTCGCGTCAATACGAATAAGAAAATATTGATATTCAATCGTTGACTGATTCTCTCGTAGCGTTGGAGCTTCAACGGTGCTCTCGTCGGTCTCGCGAAACGAGTAACGCTTAAAATTCAAAGGCGATCGGCCGGCCAGAACTGCCGACAAAAACTCGTGCCTCGCCTGCGTATTTTACGCCACTTTCTTGCGTGTACGCACGCGTGTAGGTATCTCCCTCCTTGTTCTCTCTCTCTCTCTCTCTCTCTCTCTTTTTCGCCCTCTTCCTCCCGCTCCCGCGATCTCTCTTCAAGGACTGCTGCCGCGCGGATGGTCCAGCGACAGAGAAGGAACCGGTGAGGAGAAAAGTCCAACGATCGTAACACGGTAGCTCGCGCAACACTGCGGTGGGTTTAAATCATATTAAAGCACGTCCAAGTATCTTGCGGGCCATAAGCCCGGATTACGGATGCCGGCCGTGCTCTACGCGAGAAATTCCACAAAGTAACCCGATCGCGTCCCCCTCGGGGATCGGTTGATGGTCTACGAATAGTTGTGGCGAAGGGATTGACGGACATTCCGTTACGTAAAAATTTTTCGTTAGGTGCTTATGATCGCTGGAACGCTGTATATTCTGTACTCTACTTGAAATTACTAACGTTTCCACGAAAAGAACGATTTTGCTGAGAAATCTAAAATTTTGTTGGATATAAATCTGAAAATAATTTTGTTGAAACTTTAAAAATAATGAGCAACGCTGCAAAAAATTTTGTAAGATTCTAGCAATTAGCTTGAGCATTCTAATTATTTTAATAGTTCAGCAAAATTACTTTTCTGATCTGTAATTCCAGCTAAAATTTTAAATCTTTCAGCAAAACCATTCTTTCCGTGCAACTTTTCCTTCATCTTTCTCTAATTTTTAGAATTAGAAAAAGATGAAGAAGTTGAATCGAGATTAAAGTTAATCTACATTGATGAAAACGGGCATTAGCTTATTCTATTGGCGATCGACTCGGTAAAGTCAAAAGTCAAAAGTGAACGTGTAAAGCCAAACTAGATAGAACTAAAAGATCTCGTTTCTGGTGCTCGTCTTTTGCATAAATTTGAAAAACTCGATGAATCTCGCGCGAGAAGGGACCTATCGAAAAGATCGAACGAGCTAATCAGCTAAGAACATTATAATCAGTTGCTCGATACGACGGATACCCATCATCATCATCTCCGAAATAAAAAGAAGATATCGCGCCGCAGAGAATACATTCGCATTCTTCCTACTTGATTTGAAACCTTAATTTGAAACCTTGGGGCGGCAAAAGCAGTCCGTATCGAAAACACTGTAATCGGCAACTATTTTCCTGTCTAAAAAGCGATACCTGCGTTTCCGCAATTCGTCCGATGACGTTGTCCCGTAATAAGAAAAGGGAAGCGTAGCTTCAGCGTTTCGGTGAAAGACGTGATAGACGATACGCCCGTGGATTATAGTAGCGAGATAAATTGCTCGGTATAAGTATAACGCCAGAAATGAGCCTCATACCGGTTCCTTTTTTTTCACGCGTGGCGTAAAAAGTTGCCTTCGCCAAAATTACACCGGTATCGGCTCCCGGTTACCTGCGTACAGAAGCATCGCGCCCAACTATCTATGGAGATGAGGAGGAGAAGAGCGGAGGGGGAGGGAGGCATAAGATGAAAGACGGAGCGTACGAGATAAAGTGGTCTCGTGAAACGTTACGGAACAACGTGGGCAGCGCCGGTAGAAAATGGCGTGGGCCGCGACTGTCCGAGACCAGGTGGAACGTGTTTGTACAAGATACGGACTGATAAGCCATCGCCGAGGTTCAATAAGAGGGTTCGAGCATGATTCTGGTCACCGGTTAAAGCCCATTAGAGAAAGTGCATTTGTTACACGGATTCTTGAAAAGGCTTGTGATTCTGTTAAAAAATGCCCTTCGATTATAATCGATTTTCTCCATTAGCGTTAGAAAATTATTATTTTTTTATCTCCATACCGATGTAACTTCTTATTCGACAAAGCGTATATCTTTTCTGTTCTGAGAGTGATGTCATATATACGAAGAAAGATGTCAAAATACGATTTTGCTGAAGTATCAAAAAGTTTAATTAGATACGTCTGAAAATAATTTTGTTGGACCATCAAAATAATTATGTAAGAAACTCCTCGAGCAGAGTAACAGCTCACGTTAAAATGAACCGTGAAAGATCAGAAAGTGACTTTTGATAATTATGTTGGAGTCATTTTGATGTCATTTTAATATCATAATTTTTTGTTCTGCTCCAGTCAAGCATGATGAGCGATACCGCAAAATATTTTGACTTCTAGCAATCAACTTGACCGTCCTAATGTGTAATTACTTTGATAGTCCAACAAAATTATTTTCAAATCTTTATCCAGTTAAACTCAGTCAAATCATTCTTTCTGCATTACAATAACGCTTGAAGTACTCAACATTCAACTGATTATGAGATTTCCCGGTAAAAAATTTGTCATGTGTAAATACATATAATTATATATGTATATAATTATATAAATATATATAAATTTGTTCATGTATGTTTTTCTTCTCACAAATAATTTTCGTTTGTATATACAGTTTAAATAAAGATAAGAAGAAATAAAAAATAATTAAGAATAACATTTTTAGTATTGTTTTTTTTTTAATAAAAAATGAAGTTT
>JANQDE010000094.1:452015-557378 GCA_037157785.1 Cephalotes varians | reverse complement strand
ATATATATATATATATATATATATATATAACGCGTGCGCGCGATTGTATAGAAAAGTAACATACATATTATATATGAAAAATTTATCCCTATTTTTTTAAACTTTATTTTTTATAAAAGAACAATGCTAGAATTATTCTTTATTTATATTCTATATTTATTTTTTATTTTTTCTTATTATTTAACCTGTATATATAAACAGAAATTATTTTTGTGAGGAGAAAAACATATATGAATATATTTTGTATGTAATTATATAATAAAATATTTATATATGTAAAATTTTTTACCGAGTCAATGCCAGATTCCATCCGACAAGCATACATTAAGTAAATATAAATCTAGTTTACAGTTTTACGGGCACGATTCGTTCGTGTTCACACACGTACAAGTCTATTCGGAAATTAAATGTTTATAGGGAAGGCTTATGCAACGACAGGCTCCGATACGTGCGTAAGAAAGATCGCGAGCTCTTACGATTCGTTTCGACTATGAGTCAAATGAACCATAAATCGTGATGAAGGAAATACGCGAAGAATACGCTTCCACAACATATATGTCGCGAAAATGTGCATCGCTGTTGCTTGAGATAATCGATGACCGTTCGCATAAAATGGATAAGGTTACTTAAGGCGCTTCCATATAGGTAGGCGAATCAAAATTAGAGCAAATTGCGTCGCAGAAAGATCGCAGGATGCATAATGAACTCCTTGCCATGACGATTCGAGATGGAGCAAGAAATGAAGAATGAGAGACGCGAGTGGAGTAGTGCAACAGGAGCACATCGTTTAGGTCGGGATTCGAAGCGGATTACTGTTGGAGTAATAATAACGACCGGGACGCTGGATGTGCGTACGTGCGTGCGTGTATGTATACGCGTGACGCACGCGTGTGTGCCGAGACGATGACCGCGTGTGATGACTTCTGAACTACGCGGTCCACTTTTCCTCGGTACAGACGCGCGAGAAAGTCAACAACGTGGACAAAGAAACGAGTTCTCTTCACGAGAGGAATATCAAAACTGAATTGGGAAGTGTCATGAAATAATAAAATATTACAGACACGTACGGAATGAACGGTTTTGTTGAAGTAAAAATTTAGCTGGATACAGATCTGAAAATAATTTTAATAAACTGTCAAATTATCAACTAATTATTCGCTCAGGTATAACAAGCAATGCTGCAAAAAGTTTTGACATTCTACACAATAAAAAACATTTTATATTTGTGTTAAAAATGATCCTTGTTAAAATTTTTGTGTTGAATTTTTAACATATCCGAGTGTTAATTTAACATAATGTGATTATGTTATTTGGATATTTTGTGTTAAATTGATATTTAACATTTCTTAATGCAAA
This sequence comes from Cephalotes varians, assembly GCA_037157785.1. NCBI lineage: Eukaryota > Metazoa > Arthropoda > Insecta > Hymenoptera > Formicidae > Cephalotes > Cephalotes varians. The sequence goes on along the minus strand of JANQDE010000094.1, from coordinate 556,022 downwards.
AATAACATAATTTATGAGTAAGTACAAATAACAATATATATTCTAAAATAAATGAATCAAAGATAAATGTTAATTGTGTTAATTTAGAAATATTAGAAATGTTAATTTTACTGAAGAAATATGTTTCCACAAAATGTGTCAAAATGTTACATTTTTTGTATTCATTTTTACATAATGTTGGTATTTACTTTCTAACATATTCATCTTATGTCAAATTAGCATAATAATTTGAGTGGACCGTTTAGGACACGTGTAATGTGTTAAACTTAAAAATAAACTTTCTAACAGTGTAGCAACCACACATAATTGTGAATTTGAACGTCCAATTATTTTAATGGTCCAAACAAAATTATTTTCAAATCTGTATCTAGCTAAATTTTTAGACACTTCAGTAAAATCGTTCTTTCGTGAATTAAAAGAAAATGAAAGGAGAATTTTAAAAGAGAGTTTTCTTTGATTTTTCTTACCTCTACTAATAGCTCGATAAATATTTGTTTTGGTAGAAAATGATATTTGTTGCGTAGAAATAATTTCTCATTATATGGAATTAGTTACGTAGGATAGAAAAAAAACACGGGAGAAGAGTAGCGAGGGCAGAGAAGAGATGCGGTCCTCGTTGACTGTGTAAAAATTGAAAAAAGGCGTAAGAGCGGAGGCAACGCGAAGAAGTACCTGTGTGCCGAGAGAGGAGCGGGACAAAGAAACCTGCTGTTCACGAACTACCCGCGTCTCGTACGCACCAGCTGTAAATTACCACGTGTCCGAGCGTAATACTCGCTTTTACTATTCCCAGGACGGGGCAGAGTGCCTGGAATCTTCGGTATCATCGTACGAGAACGAGCACGGATACGCTTGGAAATAGCGTAACCGAGTACGTCTGGACGGTAAATCAGGAAACGAACGAGACGCGACCACATTCTGAAAATCCACTCCCACGGCGAATGCGTTAAAATGAATCTCATCGAGGAATTTATTCGAATTTCTAAAAGGGACAGGAGAGTTGCAAGCGAGTCGAGAGTTCAACCACAGGGATCTCCTGCATTTTTCATATACATTTCGCCAGCAATTAAAAATCTAATATGCGACTTTTCGGGGCTCTATAGACAACTCATTCTCGCGTCTCTCTCTTCGTTTCCCACGCGTGCTCGAGCGGAAAGAGCGCGCGTGTCCAAGCGTGCTCCAGCGTCGCCGATCATTCCTCCTTTATTCGCAATCAGCGAGCGCACCGTGTGTCGAGGCCCTTTTCGACGAGAACTACCGTTCATTACGGCTTCGTTACCGAGTCCGTTCCTTTTTCTCCTTCTCTCTCTAGCTGTCCGGTTTCAGTATTACACGTCGGCACCGATGACATTAATGATCTTCACAGAATAGCGAGTGTATGCCTCGCGCATTGTGCCGCTCTATGGAAAGCCGACACGTTCGCGGGATACTCGATAAGTGGCCGTTCACCAAGGAGATCGCCGACGCTCGTCCTTCCTTTTTGTCCCGCCTTCGCGTTTCTACGAGTCCCTCTTACAGCTTCATCGAATCTCGTTTCACCGCGCGCTTGCTATATTCCTCGTACCTCGCAGTGTGTGTTTAGGGAGAACGCTCACCCACGCGCACGTCGAATCTCGTGACACACGGAGCAACGATACGCGCAATACTCTATCGAGTACAATATGCTCTCGAGGGAAGAAAGAAGGAATGGATCGGTATCTTCCTCTCCACGCTTCGAACGAAAGATCTTCTACGAAAGAGTAAAAATATAAAAAAAAAAAAAAACGTGTACCATTTCCAAACGGATCAGAAATAATAAATCTCGTGCGTTTAACGGGCCAGTTTTGCCGTGTAACCTGTCGCGAATCGCGTTTCAACATGTCTCAGTAATATTATCGCGCGTTAAGTCACGCAGATCTCGTTTCTTCCTCTCGCATATGTGGCGTATAATAATCATGGACACCTCGAGTATAATTAGCGCATCCAGAGCGACGTGTCTTACGGCGAAGCGAATTTTACGAGCCGCGCGGTAGCATTTTTTCTGTCAACGTTAAATCGGTACGAGAGGGAAAGAAAGAGAGAGAGAGAGAGAAAGAGAGGAAAAAGGGCGTTAACTACGAAGGGTGGCAAGAATGGGGCGGAGGAAGGCTTCAAGATGAGAATGATCCAAGAGATCGCGAGTTTTGTGAATCCGGATCCGACGGTCGAATTCGATCCTGCATCTCGCGTGTCGAGACACGCTTCGCTCAAGTGTGCTTCTCTTCTCTCTTTCTCGAGCCTCCCTCTTCGTCGGCCCAACGTTTCTCTCTCCGCTCGTAATTTCTCTCTCTTATTCTCTCTGCGCGTCTCCCGTTCTCTCTCGCGTACACTCACGGTGCGTCGTTCTCGTTCACTCGACCAAAACAAAAGAAGCAACTGGACCAGTTCGGAGCGAGAAGCGAAGGGCAGGAGGAGGGAGAAAAAGGAGGAACGAATCTCGAGGCAAAGAGGAATCGAGCATAGCCGGAGGGACAAAGAGAGAGGCGGTGGACGGAGGGAAGGAGGCAGGAGGAGGAGGAGGATGCAGCAAGAGAAAAAGGAGGAGCAGCGCGAGGAGCAACAAAAGTAGCCGTGACGCTGTACAAAGCGAGCAAATCGAACGAGAGGGGCCCGAAGGGGAAAAAGCCGAGGAGATCGGCCCTTCGGGGCGATGCAGAAGGGAATGGGGGAGTGCACGAAGAAGAAGCGAGGATGGGTGGAAGAAGGAGATGGCAGGGATGTAAGCTGGAGGCTGTCGTACCTCGTCGTACCATCATCCGCGTTTCGTATTCACGGCAAAGCGTCGCGAAAATTGACGAAAGACTCGCACGCAAAAATCGATTGTACGGCAAAATGGAACTGGAAATGGTCTTAGAAAAATCGATAGTTAGTCAAATGTCTTTCCAAAAGATATTCCAAAAACGGATTGTCAAACACAAAAAGTACTGACAGTTTCTAAATAGTGTTCATAAATTCTAAACTTTGAGACGTGATTAGCAAATATTGATATTTGTTCGACATCGTGATATCACGTCGCTTCTCATGTTGTGCTCTCTATTTGCGGTTTACGCCTGGCACAAAGACTTCCTTCGTGAACGTCACGTTCGTCATTGAGTAGCTTCGAGGAACTCTCGATGAATCTTCGTGCTGCAGCGAACGTGTTCGAACGTGTCTCTCGAAGAAGGAAAGAGACGCGTTTCGCAACAAAGATGTGCCAATCGGAAGTAAAAGAACAGCCGCGTAATTGATTTCACAGAATTTGAATCTGGGTTAAATCCGCGAGACCGAGGGACGACGTGTTTATTTCAATGAGTTTCACACGAGAATCGGCACACATCCCTCCCTCCCATTCAAACATTTATTTATTTATTTTCGCAACAAATTATTATAATATTTGGGGGGAAAAGGGATTAAGATGCTTAGCATCGTTATTATTAAATCGATTATCAATTTAATATCGTGATGTTACTATTCTTGTTCAACTTAAGACTGTGTTTCAAGACCGAAAATTCATTCGGCGCGCAGTTTGGTGAAGCTTGAAAAAAATGTAAATTCACACAAGAAACATTAGCACGAAGATCTAGCTTTGACCGTTTTAGCGCATCTTTAATTATTTGTTGTGTTTTCACATATCGGTCTATTTGTTATTTATTTTTACTCTGTGGCACAGTGTAATACGAAAAATTATAATTATAAAATTATTATAAAAATTCTTCTTCTTATCTCCAATAAAGTGCAAGTGATAATAAATCACAGAAGTTAAAAGTGAGTTTTCCGTAAAATAAAAGATAATAATGCGCGGAGAATCTAATTGATGACTCTTCTTCTCTCTAGAAAGGCGAACACGTATTAATCACAGCTTGCATCCGTCATTTGCGCTTCCGCTTATTATTGCTGCCGCTGCGGTAGCTTCTGTAACACGATGGGTCGTGTCCATAGGATGTTCCTCGTATTTAATCTTTCATCTTTCCTTTTTTCGCCCCGGCAGTTGCCATCGGTAATTACAGAGAAGATTTCGCATCGCATAAAGATCGAATACAATTTGATCGAAGTTCAAATCAAGTGGTCATCTTAAATAAAACAGTTTGCACTGTTCATATTTTTCTTATAACAATAAGATTTTTGACATAGATATTTTAACCTTATTACATTGCATTTGATGGATTTAATGAAATTATTAAAATATAATGATATGAAGATAGATAGAACATGATGATACGGAACAACGAAACCAGCGAGCTTTGCTCATCGTAGGTCGATACGGCCCTGGACCAGCGAAGAGCAGGAGAGAGGCGAAGAAGAGGGAAGAAGAGAGGAAGAGAAAAAAAGCAGAACTGGCAAAAGAGGCAAAACCGCGCACGTTGCGTTACTCTCTTCCTCCCGCTCGTGTCTTATCCTCGTCCGTCCTACTCCCCTCATCGTATGCTGCGCCTCGGCGTCGTCTCTACTGCACGATGCAGTAATGTGCAGTATGGAAAGACATAGTACGATAACTACTTTCTTCTCGTGCGCCAGTGTATGAGTGAACTCGTAGCAACGGGTCGAAGCACTTTGCAGTATCTTCCCGGAACTTAGATCTCCCACGATCCCACTACAAAACTTCTCATATTTTTCCCACTCGCCAAATCGACGTTTAGCGTTTCGCGTGACAAAACATCATCGAGTTTTTCGTTTTCTTTACCTTACCCAAGGAGAGGAGAGTTTAACTCCCGTTACTTTAATTTACTATGAAATATGTAAACGAGCCCGGAGTAGCAGAACGGCGAATAAATCTTCGGGAGTATCGGAGATATCTAAAAAATTCTAAGTTGTTTTGCAAATGAGCCAACACACCACGATCAATCCCGTCGGCTTGTCCTGCCGTGTTTCGCCACGGCGACGTCCTGCGTGGCGTGGGTATACCTATAGCGATGCGCTGAGTAAATCTGATAACCAACGGTCCCCATCTGGTGAGAGCCGAGCCTGCTTTGTCAACGATTCGCGCGCATTTTACTAATCTGTGCCAATCTATGCGCTGTCACCTGCAAACACGAGGCCGATTCTCCATTCGTTAAACGTTCAATCAAAGTCCCATTAGAAAGAGTAATCGCAATCATTTGAACGGACAAGCGATATTTTACTTTGCCGACTTGCTAAGATTTTATTTATCGAACCGTCATTTACATTAAGGATTGTAAGCACAGTCGCGAGAAAATAAAAGTTCAATTACAAATCGTGGTGCAAACAAAAAAAATATAACTTCTTATATAATAATAGATCGATATTGTGGAAATAAAAAAAATTAAAATAAATTAAAATTAAACAAATAATTTTGTTGAACTATCAACATAATTACGTAGAACGCTTAAATCAATTGCTACTCTCTAAATCAAAATCAGTACTTCACTGATTTCAGTGCTATACTTATAACTATATTAATCAGTGAAATATGCACTTTCAATAATAATACACTGATTTTGATCAGTGAAACTACCTTCCTCTTAATCAAAATCGCTGAAAAACAGTGAATATTCACTAATGATCACAATTATAAGTATAGCACTGCAAATCAGTGAATAATACACTGATTCCGATTTAGAGAATGGAATATCAAAATTTTTTGCAGCATTGCTCATTATTTTTAAGGTTTCAACAAAATTATTTTCAGATCTATATCCAGCAAAATTTTAGATCCTTTAGCAAAATCGTTCTTTCCGTGTAGTTATACATAAAAGATTAGTTTTAGCAATAAAAATCTGTGTATGATAGTTAAATGTGTAACTTACAAGTGATATTTCGTTGTAGCTACTACAACTAATTTTTTCTATCTCTATTTAATTTTTTCTATCTTTTTTTTCCATGTAACAATTCAATCGCGTTTTGTGCACGAAAAAACTAGTTTTGCTGAAATGAAAAATACCTAAAAATTTAGTTGGATACAAATTTGAAAATAATTTTGTTTGGCTCAAAAACAAAATAATCAAAATAATTATAGAGGCCGCGTTCAAACTGGTTGCCAGAATGTTAAAACATTTTGCAGCATTGCCAAATTTAAGCGTTCTACATAATTATCTTGATGGTCCAACAAAATTATTTTCAAATCTGTATCCAGCTAAATTTTGGATACTTTAGCAACCATTCTTTCCGCGTGGATATCGCACATAGATAACTCTTTTATCGTATCTGATATGACCGTGGTAATTCTCCGTAATTCAGATAATAACAACGACAGATTAATTTTCCATAACAGAAGATACTTTTTCCGCGTGCGCGCGCTCTAGCTATCGCCGGCGAAGATTTATTTCATAATCCAGCGTAGCCGTATAGCCCCTTTATTCCTTCGTTCATGGGTAATATGAAATATGGTAATTGGCGTCACCGTAGGGATCGGAACGGTTGATTTAAATTGCCTAATTGTAAGTTCCTCCCGTTCCACGTCTTCTGGGCAGATCGGTAGTTGTGTTCTCCGCGCGGTAGCAACCGCACGTAATAGCATTCGGAAGACATGGGCAAAAAGAAGGGGAGGAGTAGAAGGGGAGAGAGTGAAAAAAGAGAGAGAGAGAGAGAGAGAGAGAAAGGAGCGGGAGGGCAAAGAAAAAGAAAGAGATGAAAGAAAAAAGTCGCGCGAGAGGGGAGGGAAACGCGCGAGAGGCTTATGACTCGGAGAAGGGAAGGAGAGAGGTGAAGCAAAGAGGAACATCAGGAGAGATTAAAATCGAAAGCGAATCTTTCTCCTGTTGCAGCTCCAGACGGCATCCTCGTCCTCCTGACTGATTCATGACTGATTTAGCATATCCACTATAAAAAGAAAAACAAGAGAATTTTGCGAAATAACTCCCGAATAGCCTTCCCAAAATAGGAATTATCCCCGATTCTTTCTCATCCGGCACAAGTCGATTAATCTTCCTATGTAGAACGTAGTGAAATAAATTTTTGCGAATCCCTTTTTCCGCGACGAATAATTCTCGTACATTTCGAGTGATTAAACTTAAACTTAAACTTATTAACGCGCACATGGCCCTGAGTCCACCATCCGTAACTCAACCTTTCTATCCGCGAAACAGAATCTCCCCGAAGCTTATCTGAAACTTTATAGCGCGGTAGCGAGTGAAAAATGTTTTCAAGCGCCGTCAAGATATTACTTAATTCGCTTGACATTTCGTCCGCGCGTAGAAGATATTCCGCTTTTAAAATAATGCACAGTTATAAAGGAGCCGAACTCTATAGAGATTAGCTTTAGGTCCTGGTAGGACTTAAACCCGAGAGGGAGACGATTTTTCTCACACGTACGAGCCGTACACTTTCGGCCGCGATCGTGCACAAACTCCGGCAATCGCTGCGCGAATCGTTGCACGGGATGATTTGATGTAATCGCCTCTTGCCGCGAAAGGATTCGTGGCTACCGCAGCACGCTTATATCCTGCCACCGTCGTCCCGTCTCGGGACGTTCTTTTCCTTTATTTTCTCCTGTGCGCTCGCTCAGCGTCCTCACATTCGGTCCGCCGTTCGCCCCCGAGGTCACTCGCGTTGCTCGCTTTTTCTCGCGTCATTCGCGCCTTCGTCTATAAAAATATGTCTTGCGAAAATATTTTGTATCTTATGGGATCTTTCGACTGGGAACAGTCTCCTTTTGGATTTTTGGACGATTTTTCTCACTTTGAACGCAAATATTTTACCGTAGTTTTCGGATACTTTCAAAAATAAAATACGGAAAAAATGATTTTGCTAAAGTATCTGAAAATTTAGCTAGATTTGAAAATAATTTTGTTGAACTATCAAAATAATTATATAGGACGCTCAACCTGGTTGCTAGAATATTAGAATTTTTTGCAACATTGCTCATTATGTTTGAATTTCCTACATAATTATTTTGTTGGCCTAACCAAATTATTTTCAGATCTGTATCTAGCTAAATTTTTAGATATTTCAGAAAAATCATTCTTTCTGTGCATTCTTGCATAATTTCTTTTTTATTTTGGCATACGACATAACAATAATTTTATTTTTTAAAATATAAAATAGCAAGATATTTGTTGCCAAAATAAAAAAATTATGCAAGAATGTATTTTAATTTTAAGAATGTCTGGAAACTTATGGATTGTGTATATATAATATAAATTTTTTAATATAGAAAAAACAATTTTGTTATTAAAATTTAGTTAAATACAAATCTAAAAATAATTTTGTTGACCTAAAATAATTATGTAAGACGCTCAAGCATGATAATAATGTTACAAAAAGTTTTGATTTTAACAACCAGCTTCTTAGCAACGTCCAGCTAATTATTTGACGGTCCAACAAAATAATTTTCAGATCTGTATCTAAATTTTTAGATACATCAGCAAAATCGTTTTTTCCGTGCACTTTTATATCGCACTATATATCATGTATAATCATGTGTAATTTTATATTTATAAGAGAAGTTGATATATAAATCCAATAATTTTTATATATGACACTATTATGAAATGATGTGTGTTATTACTCGACAACAGATCGATGTATATAAGTATTATTTAAAATCTCTTCTTTTCTTTGTAACAGCCAGCGAAACATTTCGCATCAGTTACAATCTATATAATGGATTATCATTTATCATACGTATCTGTTTTCTCTGATAGCGTCATCAATTACTAAATATCGTATTTGTCCGGAAAGAAAAGGCAGTAACATATCCGCGATGAGATTTCGTAAGAATGTAACGCGTTACTCTCATCAATCTGACTCCTTGCTCGTCCACAATTTTCGTATCGCGCGTTCCGTCGAGCTACCATCTCGCACTAGCGTGTCCGCGTGTCTCTTTGAACAAATCTACTCATGCGTGGCTTAAACGGCCGCTAAAGTCAAAGAAGCACGCCCGTTCGATTCAATTCGCCGTATCCTGGAAAGATTCCCCGCTACCGTCGTAAAATCCTCGTGGAGGATTTTAACAACGCGGTCGTGTACGAGACGAGGGATCTCTGGCGTCTCGGATTTGTGATTTACACGTCGTAAAGGACGCGAGCAAAACCGTGCGGGTCTGTGCGTGCGTACGCACGGGTTATCCTTTCTGTTTCTCTCTGTCCGTGCGCGCGAGGACACGCATGTTACGCGTATGTGTGTGTCGAGCGTCACATATAACGTACAATAATAATCCTGTGCTAGAGGCGGCACAGCGAGTATGTTGAACAGTTGACACCACACGTACACACGTCTCTTGCAGAAAGGTCACAAGATTTGTGTGGGCGTATCTAGAATTTATCTAGAATTTCTCTTCGTTTTCGCGGAGAAAACTTTCGATCAAGTTTATTTGCAAGAAATTTAATTCATTGAAATGGTAAGTTATATCATTCATTGGCTGCAACAATGGCATAATTCGAAAATTGTTACATTTTAATGGTTTCATGAAGAGAATGATTTTGTTAAAATATCTAAAAATTTAGATAAAAATCTAAAAATAATTTTGTTTGGAGCATCAATAATTATGTAGGACGTTCAAGTTTGATTGCTAAAATGTTAAAACTTTTTTTGCAACTTCGTCGTCAATGTTTAAGCGTCCCACATAATTATTTTGATGATTCAACAAAATTATTTTCAGATCTATATCTATTTAAATTTTTAGATAAATCTTTCTTTCCGTATTGCAGAAAAAATAGAAACATAAAAAAGAACATACAAAAAAAAACATACTTTTGTTTCTTTACAATCATCAAAATTACATTTTTAAATTAATATTACAAAATATATGTATTTTTTAATGGTTCAAAACATTGAATTTCTGGAACTTTGTTCTTTAAGTTGTTTGTAGCAAATAAGCGATATGAGCTTCGAGTAAATTACAATACATACGGCGAGACACTTTTATGAAAATTAGAAAACAAGTAAAAACTAGAAAATACATTGTGTATTGATTGTCCGGATTATCTTGAAAGAAATATGAAAGCAATAGGCGCGTCTATTTAGCCGCGTAAAGAAATTGATTGAAGAAGTTCGAACTTAATTTAAATCGGGGACTTACATAACGAGCTACGCAGTAAAGTTATAAAGTCGCTTATATTCTCCGCTGTCAATCAAATTGACCCGTTAAATCGATTACATCGCTTGACAACTTCTGACATAGGAAATAGCGACGTTTCTGGGCGAAGGATCTCCGATAAATAACATAGAATTTGAAAGCATATCGAAAAGAGGAGGGAGAAAGGGAAGGAGAATTCTCTTTTTCTCTTTTTCTCTCATCGAGAAAGACACTCTCGCTCGAATCGTATACCAAAGATTTATTGGCGTACGGATTTGCATTTTAAATATGCGGAGTGGTACAGGATGTTAAGCTGCCCGAAAAGAATATTCCGCCCTCATCGCCGCCACTATTATCTCTCTCTCCTGAATACTTTTTACTTTTCAAAGACGGATGTTGCTTACGCCCTTCCCGCGAAATAAAGATTCCAGGACTGGAATAATTTATTGTCGTATTTTAATGGAAGTTTTAAGCAACAAATAATTTTCTTAAAAATACATTTTTCGTCTAAACGAGTTTTATTTGAAATCTCTAAGAAAAGAGTTAATATGGATTTTATAATTTTTAAGTAAATTCTATAATCTGTATATAACGAGAAAGTAATTTCTACAGAGGTTTATCTTCATAAAATTATTTTTGAGAGTAAATAGCATTTCTATATCATTTATTATATTATGGCGCGCGCGCGCCAGATTAAGAAAGTTTTTTTGTTTTTTATTATATCATTCATAGACATTTATAATAAACTGCAGAAACTTTACTATAGCACTTCAATAGGAACATTGGAAAAAAGAAATCTGATAACTACCAAATGTATTTTGTTTAATGTATTGATGCAATATTTAGTATTACCAAATATAATAATATAATAACCAACTTATATTTGATAATAAACTTGATAACTACTAAACAAAGTAAAATTGATCCAACTCAATACTAATTTTAATTTTATATTAATCGAACATTTGATTAAAATTATTTCAAAGTAATTATCTAGGCTTGATTATTACCAAACTCTTTCTTCAATGAACATGCGCATAAATTATTTTCGGAACGACTGAAACGATTTCAGTAACATCGATAATCCTGCTAATCCACAACCAGTTTATATTTATGCCGTTGGCATCAATACAAAAAATTAATAAAAAAGAAGTGTAATCCTACACGCAAAACACATAATGCTCGAGACAGATGTCTCGTACGAGAAGTGTGATTATCCGATATAAGCGATGAGCTTCCGAGAAATGCTTGTTTTCTTTAGAATGTTCATTAACCACATCAATAGTCGAGAAACGTTAAAAGAAAAAGACAGCAGTTATTAAAGATTAAACATCGTTGTACGTGAGTTTTTTCCCCTTCTCCCTCTTCTCCCATTTCCTTTGTGTCATCTATGTCCTTAAATCTTTTTTTGCTTCTCTTCACTCGCGGTCTCCTTTCTAGTCTCTGCATCGGTCGTCAACGACAATCCGCGCAAAAGTGGCATAAATATGAAAATAAATCGAAAGAATCCCCTTTCCAAACAAAGCAAACGCGCGAAAATGCTCAAATATTATTCAGATATCAGTATCGAGATTACGGTGCAAACAGGTTTCATTATATCTTATTTATATCTTTCCGACACGAATGAGAACGATATGATCTTTTTAATTAATCCTTAACTAGGCAAGTGAATGTCTCAGAGACCCAGAGAGCATCATTTTTTGCGATGATTTTTTTGTGCGTGTGGCGTTCAGTTCTTTGACCGATTCGAACTTTGCCAAGCATAAACGTTCTGATATTGAAATTTGAGTTTTATTTCAAAATTAGTCACCATTAGATACCGACCAAAAGCATAAAACTATGATATCGAGCAATGTTCGACATCAGCAAAGAGTTAAGTTGCTCGATTGGCTTATGCAACTTTTCCGATATTGATTCAAAAAAATCTATCAAAACAATGTATTAATAAAATGTATTAACGATAGTCTGATTGAGTGCAGATATGTTGAAAAGTATCGTGTGCATGTGTGTGTGTGTGTGTGTGTGTTGTGTGCGTTCTAAAAGACAGTTAAATTCAAATGTATTAAAAATCATCGAGGAGCATGGAATCGGATGCTGTAAACGGAATTGAGAGAAGGCAACATTGCTCGTTTAAAATGTTTGGGTAAGCAACTTACTTTTTAATTACTTCTTAATTCTTTTTTTGCAATTTACTGTCGATACAAGAACTAAAAATATGCTTTTCTAAATTAAAATAGATATTGTTTTCTTTTAGAAAAGAATATTTTTCTTTAGAAAGGAATATCCTTTTTTAAAAGAAAAAAATATTTCTAGAAAAAAATACTTTTTTTTTTAAGAGAGAAAATATAATATCTATTTTAAATTTGATTTTTGTTGTTTGTGTCTTTCGCATGTGTCTTTAAATTTTTTTACTCTGATATAAATAAAAATTTCTTTGAATACAATATATTCAAAATTAAAAGAAATAAAAAGAAATAATAATTTTGAATCTAGATTTGATACGCAATTTTTTCGAAGATATCCGAGATTATTAACCCTGCGTGTGAATCGTGGATCATTATGGGAATCATCAAAATTTCAAATAGCAGTAGCATTGCGATATGTTAGTGCTACATAAAAAAAATAATATAATTTGAGTTTAAACACGTTTAGAATACAAAGTAGAGATGTAAAACAATAAAAAAAAATGTTTTTCCGATTTTTCAAAACTGTTGCTGATTTATCAAAAGAAAAATTGTGCTGACATAAAAGACCCACGATTCACACAGTGTTAGAAAAAAGGCGATTCACACGCAGGATTAATAATTATCATTTTATAATCGGTTCTTATTTCAAGATCATCTTAAATAATGTCTTAAGATTATGTCTAAAGCCCATTCTACAATACGTTGTATTTCGATGTCATAAGCCATAAGCCATAAGCATTAACCAAACACAGTCGAATGTGAAGAGAATGCTTAATTATAATTGGTCAATTCTTATGGCTTATGACTTACGACTATTACATACAACGTATTGTAGAATGAGCTTAATACGTCTCTGTGATTGGCTTATGACTGTACTAAGACGGTCTTAAATATAAGAACTGACTATGAATATCGGTCTAATTCTTCGAAATCGTTTTAAAACCGTCTTACAAAAGACAATGAAAATCTACATTACTGACATAATTTCTATGAAATACGCGCGCCGATTACATCGTTAATCAAATTGATTGATGAATAAAAATGTAACCGTGAGAAGCAATTTTGAAGATATCAATTTGATGAATAAATATATATACTTCAATACAATAATCCATTTCTAAAAATCGTATTCCGAGGCTAATTGGATGCATATGTTTATGAAGTTCACCGAATTATTTTGCTCGGTCTCTCGGCTTGTAATATAAATTTTACTCTTGCCATTTGAAATACATCAGATTTAATCGCCAAACGAAATGTGATACTTACACACAATGCATATCTAAAAATGCGATTCTTCCAAAACATACTATTTCCTAGTCTTCATGATCTAGATTTGATTTCTAGGATTTTGTCATACCTATCGGAACAATACATCGCAGAGTGCTTGTACACGTGTGTACATGTAAACTTGGAAGCTGTTAAAACAATACGAACGCTTTCGTGCGTGTAAGTCAGTGGAAAGCTGTCGGTGCGAGAAACATGCAATGTACGAGTCTCTCCTGGAAGTCCAACTGCTCCCAATTCACTTTTGTAAATTTCTTAATTTTAGTACTAAAGAGATTTTAGTTAATTTATTATATTAATTTCTCATCAATCTCCTCTGCTTTTTATTCCGTGGACTCAATTGGTTTCTAATGATTCTTATCAAAATCATAGGGCAATCTCTTAAATTTAAACAGAATCTTAGAAATCAAATTTAGATCATAAAAACTAGGAAATAGCATAGTATGTTCTGGAAGAACCGTATTTTTAGATATACATTGCGTGTAAATATCATATTTCGTTTGGCGATTAAATCTGATGTATTTCAAATGGCAAGAGTAAAATTTATATTACAAAAACATGTAATATCATTTGCAAATTACAATATGGAATACTGTTTTTTTGCACAAGCTTTTTATATATATAACACCAAACGAACAAATAAATGGAATTCAATAAATAATAAATTTCGAGACATTTGAAACCTGAAGAAACGTCTTAACGAACTAGTAGATACAGTCGCTGAATGTTTATCAGATCGTACAAGGATCGAACGCGCTTTGGTGATAGTATAATAAATACGCTTGTTACAAAAATAATCTTAGCAGAGGAGAAAACGACCGCATCGTGCGGTCCGTATGCATCGCTAAGATCTCGCCGGATCGTGACTAAAAATGACGATGCGGGTCGGGCTTCTTTCGCCTACGGCGAATCGGGATCGAAGCACCCGGGATGATTGGCTGTACTCATCTTCACGGTCGTCCAGATGCATTGGCCGCGCAAAAATACCTTGTTCGCACGCATTTAGATCGTAGGCCTTCCAAGATTGGCGCGCAAACAGAGTACCGTACGTTGCCGACAAAAGTGGAATCTCTCCCTGCTTTTCTCCGTTCATCGGGCTATCAATGGCCGCGTTCAGCAGAATGTTTATTTTGCAATTGTTGAAGTTTTTTTTCGCGCCGATTGGATTATACTTTCAAATCTAGAGGAATAGTCCTATCTCGGCGAAGAAAACTTCCAACAGTTGTAAAATAAACATTCTGCTGCTAATATCGAGTCCTTTTCTTAGGCTATTTTCCTTTCAGGAGACACAAATCGACACAAGTTAACATACTTAAGCATACTTAAGCATACTTTGCCACTTTGTTAAATGGAACGCGACATACACAAAATGTGTAGGAATTTTTAGTTATTTAACCTTACAAGATCCATAAAAAACTTTTCAAACGCGTTTTCAATTTTTATAAATGTATGTATAATATATTGTATTGCATAAATATTTTCAGTCGAAATATATTATAAAAATAGAGTTTTATTATCATTTTAATTGCTTTTATAAATATAAAAAAATAATATAATATTCTATAAAGGATATTTACATCAATTCAATCTTTATATTAAATATTACATTTATAAAAATAAAATTACAAAATTAACTTTAAATATAAGTTATAAGTTATAAATGTAGTATTGAAAGTTATAAATCTTGATGTAAGATATAAATTATTATTTACGTATATTTTATTACATTAAAGTATGTAAAACTTACCATTGTAATTTTTTACACAATCAATTTTTTCATAAACATTAATAAACATTGCTCAAGTACATGGTCAGATTCTGTCAAAATACAGCGAGAGCGATGCGTTCTTCGGTAAAACACTCCGACTCTCCTCCCGAGCGGAGTTAAAGAGTGTCGACTGAGTTCGAAACAAATTCTAAATGGAAAGCGACGTGTGTCGATTTGTGTCAAAAGTGTCGACTGTATTGCCTAAAAGGAAAGCAGCGTTAATCTCTTCTTCGAACTTTCGTGAGAGTTTTCTTTTCTTTTTTTTTCGAAAATATTTCTTCTTTTTCGAAAATTCTCTTCTTTTTTCTTTTTCACTGTTTTTAATACCATTGACGACTCTACATTCTTGCTAAAGAAAAATAGACTTCAGAGAATCTACATAGTAAAAGTACACGAAAGAAGGGTTTTACTGAAGTTTTACTGAAGTATCTAAAAATTGAGCTAGATACAGATCTGAAAATAATTTTATCTATCAAAATAATTACGAATTATTAAAATAATTAGGAGCGTAATATAATGAACAATGCTTCAAAAAATTTGGACTAACAACCAGTTTGAATATCATACATAATTATTTTGATGATCCGAACAAGATTATTTTCTAGCTAAATTTTTAAATTCTTTAGCAAAACCGTTCTTTCCGTAATCCAAAATTGCTTCTTGCAATCGCAGTTACATTTTTATCGTTATTAAAGGATCACGAACATCCGCGTGTCCAGTTTGGTTAACCACTGCTATTGACACGAACATTGCGCGATTGCATATTCATTACAGATCACCGTAGTCTCGTCTCCGTGCCGAAGGCGAAAAGAGGTGCCGTGGGATTATCGTTTGCACGTGATTAACGCGTGCTACGGATGCCAATGCATCGTCGATGGCACTTGCGTCGATCATTACAACAGGTCTATAGAGAGAATATCGGTAATTTATCTCCATGCTATTACCGTAACCGCACGCGGCGTAAACCAGTCGCGAATTATCATTACGCGTGGATAATCTGGTCACTAGTGCAGCGTGTTTTTTTATGCCATTTCTCGATGCATCATCGTAGGCTCACCACAACGTAGACGCGAGGTAGACTGACTTGGGGAATGTATAATTTTATGGACATATTTTTAAACATAGCGTAGCCAAGTCGTGATTCTCTCTGATGGACGCCTTAATACAATGTAGCGAATATGCGCTTTATCGAGCCTTTTCTGTATAATCGAGATAATCAAGATTCACCGGGCTCATCAATAATGATGACAACATGCGGTGTTGGCAAATTAATGGAGCTCAGTCATAAAATTTACCGATGTAATATTCAAGAAACATGAGTGAGGAGACTTCGATCTTCCGGGAAAGAGTCGTTTTTCGTGCGCGTACGACAAATTTGCGCAAAGGAGCAACGCGGCGCTTTATGCAAATTTGGAGAACCATTTTCGGAAAATACAACAGACTCGATCACGCGATCTTGATGTTTGATACTTTGACTGCTCGTTTAATCGGGAAGGGCTCCTCAATAAACTTCACGATTATCGTGATTGCCGGTATAAGCAGGCCGAAGGAGTTGCTGCCCCAAGGCTGATGTACGTACGCATATCAGCCTTTAATGCGCACCATGGCCAACTCCGATGCACGTATCACAGGTGCAAATTGTCACAATGAATTATTCGATCCGGCGATATCATCAAAAAAAAGTATTTAACAATAAATATAATTGTCATTACAACGGACGAGAAGCGTTTTCGTTTCGCAGATACATGGAAAGAACGATTTTGCTCAAAAATTTAGCTAGATACAGATTTGAAAATAATTTTGTTAAACCATCAAAATAATTTTGCTGGAACTTTAAAAAATAATGAGCGGTGCTACAAAAAATTTTGATATCCTAGTAATTAGTTTGAGCATAATATATAATTATTTTGATACTTCAGCAAAATGATTTTTCTGATCTGTATCCGGGATCTAAAATTTTAGATCTTTCGACAAAACTGTTCTTTCCATGTAATTTTTATGTAGTTTCTACAGATTTTTGTCTTATATAAGAGTACACGAAAAAAATGATTTTGTTGGAAGATCTAAAATTTTAATTGGATCGGAAAAATAGTTTTGTTGAACTATCAAACTAATTATGTAGACGCTCAACCTAGTTGCTAGAATATCAAAATTTTTTATTTTTAAACAAAATTCGTCGATATATTAATTGTCGCAGTGTGAAATTTGTTTCAATATTCTGTACCGAATCCCCTCATGATCATGTGCAATTCTCGCTTCTTAAATTATAGTGATTTGATGGAACTTTTTGATGGACGTAATTTTTTTTATGATCGTATATAATATATTCTAACTGTGTTGGTGATAACGAAACAGCTTTACGGTTAGACGGCAGTTGCAAAGTTTTCAATTTATTTATTCTCAATTAATTTTTATGTTTAGTAATAAGATTATTTTTGTCAAATACTGAAGATAGAAACGTTTGGTTGTGTTGTAATAAAATTGAATATTATATTAAACAATTATTTAGCAAAAAGACTTAGCTCGAGCTCACAGCCTTTATATCACAATTGATGATTTGATTTTTAAAATTGTAGATAATTTTTCTAATTTCTATCTATTTATAATAAGTATATATGGTGCCTTCGCTCTGACTACAAATATTCGTCGCGTGAGGATTTTCGCACACATATACACAAGCACATATATCAAAGAGTGTAGATTTTTCAATTCTATTAAAACGCAAAAGGTGCAACGGACATTTCGCTCAATCTCTGCACATAAATCATACAGACGATAAACAAACGATTCGTTACGAAGGCCAGGTGTCTCGACTGCATGGCGATCTTTCATAATGAATCTACTATATCTACTACAGTTTCAACGCGGTTAATCCTTGATTACACGTAGATGCGTATATATCCGACTCAAAGCTCGTAATTTACAATTAGAACGGAAACGATGATTATTAATTGCTTCGATAAACCAGGAAATTCTAATGGGAAACGAATCCTTCATTATGATATATATCGCTTAAACATAAAACATTTTATGCGTACGTTGTGCATAAAATAATAATTCCGTAGCAGAGCTAATTAAAGTATTAACAGTTCAAATTGAATGTCTTCGCATCAATGTCGACTTTACTTTACTATGTAAAACTTTTACGATGTTTGAAGAGCTTGAAGTGTTTATTGCAAATCCGGTTTATACTTCTCAGAATATAGATTATAAGAAAGATATGATCGGATTTACGATAGAAATCTCGATCTTGTCTTCAATAAAAATGTGAAAGCAGAACTCTCATACAGCGTTTTACATGATATAGTTATATCCGCACACGGAAAGAACGGTTTTGCTGAAAGATCAAAAATATTAGCTGGATTAGAAAAGTAATTTGTTAAACTATTAAAATAATTATGTAGAACGTTCAAACTAGTTGCTAGAATATCAAAATTTTTTATAGCATTATTCATTGTTTTTAAGATTCCAACAAAATTTTAAGTCCCTCAGTAAAATCGTTCTTTCTGTGTAGTTGTCTTTAAAGTCCTTCCTGCGATTTTCTCTTAGAAATTCCGGCGTCTTGTAGGTGGTTCGCTTCTCTCAGATGAGATATAGCTGCGCTGTTTAAAACCACGTTTTCACATCTCGGCGGCAGCAATTTCAAGAGCAACTTCTCAGCTATCACGAGTTCTTGCCTAAGGCGTTGCGATATGCTTCGCCACTTTTCTTTACTCTCGTCTTCTCAAACTCATGCCCAGTGGGTAATAATTCGCCTCCGGAGAAACGAATGCGAAATATCTATACATATATAATTGATGAGCAAAATAATTGTCGCTGCTCTAGAAATCAGCAACGCTCTCTTTGTTATTGACGTTAGTGATGTCATTAATGGAGAATTATTTACGTGAAATTTAAGTGAAGTTATGCAAAACACAGAGGAAAAAGTAGGTAAAAATAATTTTATACAAAATAATTACATGATGTTATTATTATCGAAGAAGACTAATAAGTGATCTTAAATGACTTTTTCAATTGCATCTGAAATCTCATCAACAAACAATTATGAGAGCAGAGTTGTATCGCTTCTCGAAACAAAGTATGCCTCTGTTTCTTGATTTAACTGCCACCTCGAATTTCCTCGCGTCACTTAATCGATTCTAGCAACATGAGCAGGTACCGAGAGCCAGGCCCGAGATGATGCAGGTCATTTCCCGGTCAACGACCGTTCGTAGGGTTGCACCGGACAAAAATCGTTCCCCTTGTAATGCAGACCGTACCACAAAGTAGCTATCTCTGTCGGACAGCGGCATAGAAAGTTTTGTCCGTATCCGTAGCTTCCCACAGAGCAAATATGACCGCCTGGAATGACTCGTCAGTTCAAAGTGTTATTTTCACACGTTGCAAGAGGCTATTGTACACATATTTTATCTAACTATTTACAAATCTATTTTATGATATTCCGTCCAACATGTAAAATTGCATCGCGGTATCAAAGTAGAGTTTCAGACACTATCGCGCAACATCGTGCAACGCTCAAATGGTCAACATTTTTTCCGGTGAAGGTTAATTCGGTTTACGAGCTGCGGGATGATCCATGGAAATTTTTATAGCCAAGAAAAGTGTTGTCCCAAGAGTTCCGAGCCGGTTTTTTTTTAAATCTAACCGTCCATTTCCACGACAAGAAAATTATATCCCGGTAGAGAATAGAAAAGAAAGTAGTTCCCTCACATAACGCGCCATGTAAACCTTTCAGACCACGTACCCTTCAATTATATCATTAAAGACGCGTTTTGATCCACAACGGAATTCCACTCGCAACATTGTTGTGACAGAAACGAATCTTGCTTTGGAATCATGATCAATTAATTTTTTTTATTCTAAAGTCGGATTCTCTAGGCGAAATGATCCACCAATCATTCGTGCCGCGTTAAAAATCGGATTTGCGTCGTTTTGCAATTCATGGCTTCAATCTCATATCGGAGTAAGGAGGCATCGTAGATACGATCCAACGACTAGCGAAGAGAATCGAGAGAGGAGGAAACCTTAGCAGAACCTTGGACCGAAATTACTTCGAGGAATGCAATCTCTCCTAACCTCGCGCAACTCTCGGAAGAAACTACAATCCAATGTGCGCGCCGCAAGATGTATCCAAGATACTGCATTAATGGAACCGTCCGCAAAAACGGAAGAAAAGTTGAAGATTCCACTTCTTTTTCACTTCTTTCTTTTCTTGACTGTATTTCCTTCTTAAGTAATTTCCTTCTTAACTCATTCTCTTCTTTTTCGATTTGAATATCCTGGTAAACAATTTTTTATATAAGAATATATATAAATATAGATAAACATACTTATATATAAAATATGTTTATATATCCTTCTTTTTTGTAAAATTACGCTATTATGCTTGATACAAGAAAAAAAATAATTAGAAAACAAAAACTAATTAAAAAAATAATTTTTATATTGTTTTTTTACAAAAAGTCAAGTATGAAGAAATAAGAAAAAAATTGTTCTTATATAATTATATATAATTATATATCATTATATATAATTATATATGAGTAATATTTCTTATTTTTTTAATTTGACTTTTTGTAAAAAAGAACAATGTAAAAATTATTTTTAATAATTTTTTTCTCATTATTATACTATTATTTTTCTTGTACCAAATAGTAATTTTATAAAAAAGTATATATAAATATATATGGACATATTTCGTATATAATTATATATATTTATATTCTTATTTAAAAAATTTTTTACCGGGATCTATTTGCGTTAGGTCATAATAATACATGAATAAAACGATTTTGCTGAAGTAGTTTGCAAAAATTTAGCTAGATACAAATTTGAAAATAATTTCATTGGATTATCAAAATAATTGCTCAAGCGTGATGATAATGTTGTAAAAAATTTTGACATTCTAGCAATCAGTTTGGGCGTTCTAAATAATTATTTTTTGATGGTTCAAAGAAATTATTTTTAGATCTGTATTTAACTAAGTTTTTAGATATTTCAGCAACCATTCACGCCAATTTTAATTATTTAAATTGCTATGTTTGATGTGACTTAATAAGATTTAATATTTATTTCGACAAGAAATTATTCTAGAATGCTAAAAAAATGAAAGCTGTACACATTTTAGCCCAATAAGTTATTTACTATCCAGTTCTTGTTTTTGCGCGAACCATGAACAAATAAATTCTTTAAAATTATTGATACAAAAAATTACATGATATGAATAATCTTGATAAAAAATGAAATATAAAATATTAATCATTTAATAAAAAATACGAAATATGAAATATTAATAATCACTGAAAAGTTTTGTTGAAGTATTTAAAAAAACTTAGAACAGATCTCGAAGATAATTTTGTTAGACTGTCAAAATAATTATGTAGAACGCTCAAGCATGATACAGCAATACTGCAAAAAATTTTGACATTCCAGCAACCAGTTTGAATGTTCTACATAATTATCTTGACGGTCCAACAAAATTATTTCCAGATCTGTACCCAACTAAATTTTTAAATATTTCAGCAAAAATATTCCTTCTGTACAGAAGGAAATAAATGAGCGGGCCACGTTTGATGTGCATTTACCGATAAATTCGAAATAGGATAGATCGCGTTTTCGAAAATTTGATAGGTTTGCTAAACGATCACGCGAATTAATTGTTTCCTCTGCAATAAATTTCCTGTTTTGGCGGGACGGTCCGAGATTGCCTCGTGCTGAATCGATAAGTGGACGCTTGATAACGAGTATGTACATATACGCATTAGATTAGGTCTTATCACGATACTTATATGAGCGTAATGAAGACAAATAACCATCTAATCGTAAAATATTCATATAATAAATAATCTCGTAAAATATTCATATAATAAATAAATACGTGCTTTCATCTTATTAAAAATATTCTTACTGAAAAAAGTTGACAGAACGTGAGAAAGACAATTCGTTTTATTTATGAAAGAGAGAACCTATGATTGGTTCTAATTATTTATTATTCAGACAATTACAGAGGAAAGGAAAGTTTATTGCGTGATTATCGTATTTGCGAGCATTCTACGCAAAAACGTTTTTATCGTAAAAGTCGTAAATCTCGTAACGACGAAAGTCATAAAACTTCGCGTAAATGGCTGGGATCCTTGCGAACAACTGCCGAGACTCTCCTCCCTTTTCGACAAACGCCATTATAGTCGGAGAACAACACAGGGTCGACGGCCCTTTCGTAAACAGATCGCTTACGCTCAAGGCCGCTAGTGTAGTACGTGATGCACACATTTAAGATTTTTCGCATACGTTTCCTGCGCATGCAGAAAACGTAGAAATTCACCCGCAACGGTTCTCCGTCAGATAATTCTTCTTCTCACGCTGTGAGAAATTCGAACTCCTACACTTTGATTTTTAATTAAACAATCATGAATGCTGAAAGAATCAAAATCAAGACAGTCGTAATATGCACAAAGTTTCATTCGATAAATTTTTATGTGACTTGTGTTTACGTTCAAAGATCAAAGGTTCACTTTGTGATATGATATCCACGTATTCTCTAACGCGGATTAATTAATCATCGACTACGTCTCGCAAGGTCCTTAAATTTTTCAATACAATAAAAGGATATATAAACGAGGGTCATAAAGACCCTCGTTGATGTTGTAATTTTACACCTGCTTGTACAGCAAATATCATTTTGATCACATAGCAAATAATGATCTTGTAATGATAACAAGAGAATTAATCACGTGACGCTTGCTAATCAATAACGCATGAATGATTCTGAGAAGACGTATTAGCGCGTCCTTAAACGCAGACCCATCGTCTCCGCACGACTTTTCGCGGAGATGCTGCATCAGCGGCTTAGCATAATCGGAAGCAATGATGCGGCGGCAAACGTATTAACGGTGCAGTTTTATAACATCGCATACGGGAGATCTCTGATAAACGTGCTACATAAAGCGCAAGTCGCTAATGACAACCATTATTCGATTACTCTGCCGGTTGTCAGAAAGAGCCATTTGGGCTTAAGCTTAAGAAGAAGCCTGCGGAACTTTTATCGTGGCTTACCAATTACAGAAGCACGTGAGCATTTGTAAGTCATTCGTACGCCACGTCCTGCTTAACCTTTTAATGCACAAAAAATTAATAACTTACCTTTTCATTATATAATTTCATTCTCAACGTTCACAAAAAAGTGAATGACAGAATGAAAGGAAATAAGATGTTCTGTCCTTAAGAGGAAGCAAAATGCAGGAAGAAATAAAGAATAAAGGTGTTTTCGCATGAGCAAACGGAGGAGAATTATCTGGGATTATTATTTATAGAACTATACTTTTGTACGTTTTACTTTTGCACTTTTACGACTTTAGCCGTGTTTTTTCGCGAGAAGACTTGCGTCATCTTCGCAAAATCTTTGCACGGACACGGGTTTTTGGTCCAGCATTTTTCTCAAACGAGACTCACGATTCTACCGAGCAATTATGCATGCGCCGCGGTTCCTGGCAGATCTGCATTCAAATTACACTCGTCCATAAATAAATATTGCTCGCCGGCAATAAATTTATTTACCGCATATCGTTAGGCAGCCACACGGTACTTCATATTTGTCGCGAGAGACGAAAGTATTATTAAGGTATCATTAAAGCTACATTGCGTCGTCAAATAATGCCGGGTCGGGTAAATAATTTCAGAGCGACGGTAAGCGATGTTTTAATGAGCGTGTCCGTGCAACCGGTCTTCCACCAGAGATCGCATGTAACCGGACAGAAGTCCGCGAACTATTTATTCTTCTCGCGTGAAACCCGCATTCGTTAAAAAATATTGTATTTGTAAGTCTTGTAGTTGTAAGAACAGATGCAGAATAACGTTGATTAATCATTGTATACAAATAAATAGTCGCTACGTTCGAAATTTATGAACTCACGCGATTATTAATAATTGCTTACAGAGCAATCAAGTCTATTTTACTAATAATTGATAAATGAAGTTAATGACTATAAACGAAGATTGATCTTTCCCTCGAAACATCTATTCTATCTTATACCATAAACGTACAGAATATGATATCAATCGTGCGATTTAGTCAGAGAGATATCAATTCGCAGTTTTTCATCTTTGTTACGCGGTATCTTCTCCCGTGGTTCGCGCGGAGCATGTTGTTATCCTCCGATACTGTTCTCTACGGTTCCTTTTATTGGCCGCTTATCTCCGACCGATGATGAATCATCCCGGCCAGCACAACGCGAGGCAGAGAGGGAGAGAAGGAGAAGAAGCAAGATGGCTGGAAAGCGCGCAGAGGATCGCAGTGATGCTCTGCGCGTGATCGTGACGTACGTGTGTTAGTGTACGCGTGTATCGTCGTGAAATGGCCGAGGTGCAACGAGAGATAGAAAAGGAAAGGAGGAACGTTGGTGAAGGAAGAGGAAAGAACAAAGGAGAGGGAGCATGCAGAGAGAGAGAAAGAGAGAGAAGGAGAGAGGGAAGGAAAAAGTGGGAGAGGGACACATGAGCATGGTGTTGACCGGGCTTTGAACCCTGGTCCCACTGGAGTACTACGTCGTAGTACGGAGAGCTTGTCCGGATTAGAGCTGGTCCCTCCTCTTTGGTTTACCGCACTATGAACCTTGTTCTCTTCCCTATGCTCTTTGTTTCATCGTCAAGTTTCTCCTCTCCTATCTTTCGTTGTTTTCAAGCCAATTCGAAGACAGAATAAATATATTTATTAAGTTAATCAAACTATGTATGTAAATACATAATTTCAGAGCTTCTTTTTTTTGTTTTCTGGCGCCCATTTTATTTTTTCTGTCATTAGTACTTTGTATGTTATGTATTCTTCTTTTATTATACGTCTAAGCGATACGCCTTGTATATTATTTTATAGAATATTTGATAGATTTTGCATTACAAAGCAACAATATCTCGATGGAAAGATTAGCGAAAATTGTAGCCATTGTAACACTCTGTATTTTTAATATTCAATGCGTTTAGTACGCATTACCACATTTCTTATGCATGTAGTTAATACACTAAAGCATCACAAAAACGCGTAAATTTACTTTTACAAATTTTAAATTTTCAAAAATTTCTGCTAACAATTCTTTAACATAGTCTACGTGAAGCTTGACAGAGTGTACCATGTATATCTTCTCATAAGCTAATTCCAAAATATCATGGCAAAGAAGCAGGCAATATAATACATCCGCGTCCAGCCTTTCCCAACAATCCTCTTGTGCCTATCGCGGTATCCGGCGCGATCATTCGCTCGAGCGGGTCAAGCACCCCGCGTCTCATCTCCCTGTCCTCTCGCAAAGGATAGATCGTTCTCTCGGCGAAGAAAGGTATTTCCCCCTCGCTTGTCTATCGAGTGCGTTGAACCTCTTCTTCCCGCTGGCGTTCGACGAAAGCGCAAAAAGCGCTTATCGCGCGGATCGGAACTACCGCTCGCTCCGCGGATGCGGCTCGCTCGTCTGTTGAAGCGATTTCTGCCGAGTCATGGATGCACGTCGCGCGATGCACGACACCGCGATGTACCGCGATGCAACGCGGTACCGCGCGGTCGTGTGTGCGTGTTTCAGACCCCCGGTCCAGCTCCTCGTCTTGCGCATCCACGGGAAGAAAGAGAGAAAGAGAGAGAGAGAGAAAGACAGAGAGGTCGAACTGCAGGTAACTACCGCTCTTCTGCTTTTACCTTGAAGAGGCCGACGGTAGGGGATGGGACACATCTCCCGTAGGGATGCATGATGGGGATGGGACGCGCGGAGGGAAGGTGTATATACGGGCAGGCAGGCAGGGAAGGTGGAGGACCGTTGCACTGACCGGGCTTTGAACCCGCTATGTAGTAAACAACAGGTACGTTGCACCCGTACCGCAATTTGTGAGCCCGAGAGCATGATGAACACTCTATCTCTCTCTCTGTCTCTCTCTATCTCGTTATCTCTATCTTTCTTTCCTTTGAGAAGTCGCCGTCCGAAAATAATGCCGAAAACAACTTCGAATAACGGCCCACGAGAACTTCTTCCCCGCCTTATCTCCCGCCTCTTGAATTTCTCGCTTCCTGCCCGATTCGTGCAGATTGGGAATGGGCCAAGATTGGCTGGCACGGCTTCTGGACACGAGAATCGGGATCGGTATCGCGGTACGAGACGGCGATTTGATGACGGTGATTTCGAATGGAAGTTCGCTGAGCTTGGACTGGGTCAAAGTTGGGCACGTTGGATAAACGGAGACTCGAACTCGTTCACTGAATTAATCGTTCAAAACCTGGCGTTTACTACACAGGCGCGTAAACGTGTTCGTTTCATTGATATTGATATAAGTGAAAGAAGAAGGCATTCATCATCTAGAAATATTATCTCGAAAAAGTACTATTTTTGGCACAAATTCTCTTATCTACAAGCTATTTTTATTTGTTTTGATTTGTTTAGCTGTTTTATTTGTTTCACTTGTCAATTTTTCCTTGCAGAAATCTAATTTAATACTGGCCACAAAATTAATATTACTTATTTTGAGACTAAACAACAGTGCTTTTAATATTCAAAATAAATAATTAATTACTATTTTCCAATATCAAATTTCTGTAAGAGTTGCTTTATATATAGTTGTGTTCATAATTGTGTTCATCATAGTTGTGTTCATCTATCAGAAAGCGAAATATCGGTGCCAAACGAGGCCAAACGGTATCTGCGCCTAGCGCGACAACTTCCGGTTTGCAAGACTACCGAGTTCCGATAATTACGGCTCTGTGTGGGATGATAATACTATAATGTATTCTAATTGGTTTTTTACGATTTCTCACTGTAAAAGTACGTCGCAACGTTAAATATTGTTTTATTGTTTATTGTCTCCTTTTAATATTTACGAGAGTCCTCTCTGTAAATGTACGAAACTAGTTTGCGAAAGGAACAGAATGATTACGTACCAAACTAATCTAGAAACTCCGTCGGTCGTTTTATCGTTACAACGGCGCCAATCTCGGTGATAAAGATCCACGATTTGTAAAAAAATTAATTACAGTTTCGAGAATTAATTCTCAAATTTCGTTACGTTCGATGGTTAGGCATTCTTACTCGCAAAGTATTTTCAATCGGCACAAGATTCTAATTATCCAACACCAAGATCGAGAGCTGCCAGTTTTACCGACATGTTTAGTTCTTCCACTCACCACTGTGAGCGTGGATGTTGCCAAACAATTTTATTTTCAAACGAAACTGTGTTGAACCAATAAAGATTTCACACGATAGAAATAAAACATGAAGATGCACGTTGCCAAGAGAATGAAAGATTTAGAAAAATCCAATTTGTAAAATCCGCTCTAAATAATATCTAATACATCGATATGTCATCGTGTTTAAAACGAAATATCGCGCTCTTTCTTCGGTTTCATTAAATGTCAGCTCGTTAGGAAAATTTGCATATCTATTTATAGCTATTATCAACGTAATTAATCTGCATTGTATCTAAATACGTATCATCCTGCTTTTCTTCCACAAAACGCTACAAAATTGCCAATTTTAAGCGCTTGCAAATCACAGGAAGATTCAAATTATCAGTCAAGGTTCTTTCGAGGACGCTCTAGACCTTAGCAACAGTCGGATCGACAATTGTACTATTTGCATTTTGACATTTGTCGCGGTGACACGACAATCTGATTAGAATCGTTAGATAACTTTAGAACGATTATTGCTACATCGCTCGAATTCATCCCGCTGCAATCCTTTTTAATCTTTTGCGCTGCGTATCCCGCACAATAAACCGGAAGTCTCGCGCATATTGCGTTTACCAAGAAGGCGGTCCACTTCGTAACAGGCGCCTTTTAATACGTGCGTATGCGTGCGTAGACTTTAACATCCTACATTTTTTTACTCTATATTTTTATCGTGAACGCATAAAGTCACTGGATATAATGACGAATCATCACCGTAGCGACAAGTAAAAAGGATCGCTCCGACCAACCACCCATTTATTATGGGAGATGCAGCCGAGTGCACGCTGCAATTTCCGTGCATTTTTGCGAGTGCCCACCGAATCGAACTTTACGCATCGATTCCCGCAGCGAAGATTCGGTAACGGAACTGCCGCTTCCGATAAAAATTAGGCACTCGCTAATCATGTTTTCGTACATTCATCTACAAATTGATATTAAATTAATTGATAATAAAATCTATACAAATTTTTTTTACTTTATTAGCATATATTTGCATAATTTTATAATATATTATCGCATTTTCGATTACATATCGATCGATAAATATTAAGGATGAAATAAAAAATGATATTTTTATTGAAAATATTTACTTCCGAAATTATTCATGCAACAAACACGAACATCTCAATAAACATTTACGGCGGCAATTCGAACAACTGTACTTTCATTGAGAGAAAGCAGGTTCGTGGGGCCTGTCTCTGATTCATTCAAGAATCAGTGGCGACATGTGAGCGTATCGTCTAAAAATATTGCCGGTGGACTGAGTCTGAGGTGCGC
Organism: Cephalotes varians; assembly: GCA_037157785.1. Lineage (NCBI taxonomy): Eukaryota > Metazoa > Arthropoda > Insecta > Hymenoptera > Formicidae > Cephalotes > Cephalotes varians. Next base: position 527,349 of record JANQDE010000094.1, on the reverse strand, counting down.
CTAGCAACAGAGATTGCATAGAAGCATAGCTACAGTGAACGCGCGTGTTTCTACGTGCCGCAACGAGGACACGGGACACGAAAAAAAAGAAAAAGAAACTCAGGAGATAGACGTCGGCAGTCCGCGTGGCATCTCTCCTCGCCCACGATTTCGACAATTAAAAATTAAATTAAATTAAAATCTTGTACGTTGTCTTTCCAATTCACATTTAAAATCTGATTAAAATACAGAATTAATCTTTTTTGACGAATTGTCTTCGTAATTTTTCAAATCTATTTTGGAAGAGACATCATTAAATATATAAGTATCTTTAATTTAATAAATTAATCGAAACTATAGCGTTGAGTTTGTGTAAAAATCAATCAATTATTATTGCAATATTATTGCCGATCTGTAATGTTATATAACACGATATTGCATAACATAACATAACATCGCGTTGTTGCCAAAATTTCGATCGCACAATATAATGAATTTTAGAAAGATTGCCAAACTCGCCGATTGATATGCAAATGGATCGTCCAATTAGGATGGCGCACACTAGAACCGTGAATATTATATGAAATTTCGTATGCAATGTGCCGGGATTTTTTGCCTCAGCGACTTGCTGCAGTCAGTTTGTGTCAATTTACATGCAAATTCGGCGTCGCGAGGTGCAACTTTAGTTTATGCTTTATAACGCTCAGCATCTTCGCAAACGATATCGGCAATGATATCTTCGAACTCGCTAATTGTATTCGCGACGCAACTGCAATATAAATCGTAAGTAGTAGTCTTTAGTTCAAAATAGTCTTATTAAAATATTCGCAATGTGTGTGAAATGTTTAAAATAATTCAACAAACATTCTGTAAATATATTGTCTTAAGCTCGTGAACACTCACCGTTACAATCTCAGATTGTGACATCAAAAGCGAAAAACACAATAAAAATTCTTGCAAAATATATGCAAATAGAAAACTTTTTCTATAAAACATTTGTAATTGACTTTAGAATAGATTTATAAAATATCAAAAATATCTATCTTTTTATTTTTAAGAGAATTAAATAATGTTTTATTTCTATATATTATTAATTTAAATTGTCATAGCTATGAGCCATATATTCGGAATTATGTATAAGCGAAATAAATTGTTCATTAATTTCAGACAGTTGTCTATCTTTAAAGGTCAAAATTAAAAGCTTACTTCATTTTTGATCATACATAATTCATTTCCAGATTGATTTCCAGATATATGGATAGATTTATTAATTAATAAAACAAAAGGATCTTGATTTTAATATATTTTGCAAGAATTTTTGTTGTGTATTTTCTCTCGCTTCGCTCTTAAGATTTCTGTTCATTCACCATCTCAGATAACAATGCAACGCTAGCATAACGCTTCTAAAAGCAAGAAAATACACAATAAAAATTCTTGCAAAATATATTAAATATATTTCAATAACAAAACTTGCAATCGATAGAACTGATTTCTAAAATATACCGAAAATTCTCCCTTTGTTAATAAATAACTGTATAGCTGAAAATGAATTATGCATAACCTGCATAACCAAAAGCAAAATAAGTTACGACAACTATCAAATTAATAATACATAAAAATAAATATAATTTCTCTCTAAAATAAAAAGATACTTTTTAATATATTTTACAAGTCGATTCTATCGGTTGTAAAATGTTTTTATTGAAAAATATTTCTATTTGAAATATTTCTCTTTGAATATATTTAGCATTTTTATTGTGTATTTTCTCGCTCTTGACATCACAATCTGAGATAGTAGAGATAAGTGAATAGGAGCCGTAAATACGTAACCAAAGAAAAATTAAAAATTTTGAGATGTGTATCAATTTCGAACATGTTGCGGTTTTAGAAAAATAACTAATAATTTTAAATAGATTAGCCAATTAACAGTAAACTTTTAAAATTCAAAACAGAGTAATGTACTTTATAACGGCTTTAACACATCCACTTTTGTTGTGCGCATCATTATTATCGCGTTTCTGCGGATAATGCTGCATCGTGTTAATGCGCAATTTATAATTTTTCACGGTTGATATGATACGACGCTGTATATTGGCGTTATTAGCCAGATTCTCCGAGCGCATTTCATCAGACGAATTCGACCGTTACAACCGCAAAATTGGCTTCTGGGCAGCGACTAAAGGTGAAGGTAAAACGAAATCACTTACCAGCAAAGCTTTACGAGCACCTGTCTGAGATTGCCGGCAACAAGATCTTTTAGATACCTTCAATCGCACAGTTGCACCTGCCAGTTTCCAATCGTTGGATTTTGCAACCTTTTTGTATCGTTGTGGCAAAGTTAAGATGACTATGTCGTCATTATTATCCAGATTTTTCCGTTACAAAGTTCGGACCATTTTTTTTAGGTGTTTCTATATACACTGCCAGTACTGAAAATTTGTAGTTCATGTATAGATTTTCAGTACTGACAATGTCGGAACACAGTCTTCATCTTTTGTCCTTAAACTACTGTGATAAGGAAAGTGTGAAACAAATGTAACAAAAACGTTTAGCCATGGTAATGTGATAAAAAATTACGTACAATGACGTGATGAAACTTGACATTTGAGTTAAGAATATTTTTAAACCGTGCGCTCGAAAAAGATTACGTTTTGCACAAAACGCTGTAAGAAAATGATGTTAATTTTCAAAGGGTGCAATAAGGATAATACGATAAGAATGAAAAGAGAAAATGATAAAAGCTCTTCATATAGATAGATCTTTTTTTAATAAACAAGTGGGGTCACAATTCACTTATGTTAGTTAGTTAGTTTTTTAAACTCTCTTATAGTTACAGCTTTTTTATATATAATTATACATCATATAATATTTGTCGTTACACATATATAATTTTATATCGCGGAGTATCGACTGAAAGTGAGGCATGATTCACTAGGTGGCCTCTCCGTTTCATCTTTCTCTTTCATTCTGCAGAACGCACTCTCATGCACATACCACACGCACGCACACGACACACAAATATCGGGAATCGTCGATCTGATCCGTGATTACTAACTTTTTATACTCTACTTCGTAGACAACTTTCAAATGTTTGTCACAATTTCTCGCTGTCGCATATACATAATCTAATTACTATAGATAAGAAGTACACGCTAAGTTATGTTTACTGAGATCATACTAATACATCACAGGGTTACATAAACATTAGATTTTTCTCTCTTTGCTATTTTTTTTCTTTTTGAGTTTTCTTCACGATGGGCACCACGCGTCGCGACTTTCTCAGATCTTATGAGATTCCAAGATTTTTAAGTCTTGTTTTTTTCTTTTTTTTTTTTAAAATCTAACAATGACACTGTGAAGTATAGAGAATCTTTGATCATTTTTATTTAATTTCGCAGTACATTAACCCTTATAGTTCCTTATAAGTTTTCGAGTACCGTCTAAAAGTACCTTGAAAAATATGCGATTTTTGAAGTATCTATTAAAATTAATATTTATCTTAAAAATAAAAATATTTGCACGTTTTTATCTTATTTTATTGTAAATGTACGTAGTTTTACATGAAAAAAAAAGAAAAAAATTATTTTCGTAAATAAAAGTAAAAATAAAGTATCATTACATTATATTAAAAATGAAAAGTCGATATACCAGCAGGTATTTTTCGGAAAATCCACAAAGCCAATATATCGACCCTAAGGTACTAAAAGAGTTAAAGACGGAAGATAATCATTTTACTGGAACTCGAGGGCACAATCCTGCATTTTCGAGTGAAAGATTGTCAGAGAGATGTAGCATGCCACAATGGCATCGTCAGATTAAATTCACTGGCTCTTCTTTTAACGACTTGCTGCATCAATGTCGAAATCGCGAGGTGCCGCATCTGCCACGAATGTAATAATCAATGATAGTTATTCTTCAACCGATCTAACTGCTATTTAGTGAAACTCTTTCTGTTCCGCGCGGAAGAAAAACGAACGTTGTGATCAATGCGTACGTTTAAATGATTTATCGTTTGCATTTTTCGACGCTTCTCTTCCACTCGATGTTACGGGGCGGACTTTGAAAAAATAGCTTGTAACCACCAGTCGTATTTTTGGGTTATAATCTCAAAAAGGAAATGGCGAGCAAGGAAAAAAGTATCAGGAGGAGCAAGATAGAATATTTGACGAGGAATCGCGTTAATGGGGCGTTAACAAACAAAAAGTCGTGTATAATAAACAGCTACCATTATAAAACTCAATTAATATACAATTAGATAGTACGCTAATATTTTACGCTTCATAAATTCGTTGTCAACGAACGAAATTAACGCTCGCTTCGCGCTATTTGCACTGGAATTCTTCTACACTGGCCACGTTTACACCGTGCGACCTGACCTAAAATGTCGACCATTCCCGACCTACAGTTGATCTTCGCCAAAGCATTTACACCGAAATCCAATGCGACCTATCCTCTAGTAGCTTAGGTCGAACTTGGGCAGCTGTCAGTAAGCTTCGATCGGGATGAGTGCGTTTACATCGATCCTACAGCGGCTTGGTTTTCGGCCTATAATAAAAAGGTCAAGCCAGTGAAAATAAAGACCTGACCTGAAGCTGGTCCGAGGCGTTTACATCGTTAGGACTAAATCGCCTTGGGTCGAATATAAGCTTTAGTCCAAGGACTAAGTCGATGGTGTAAACGTGGCCACTGCGAAATGCTTAGTTGTTGGTCTCGATGATGCCTGTCAAAAAAAAATGCTTCTCTTCAATTACGAAAATGAAGATTTGCTATTATGCTGGGTCTACAATGAGATCGCGATGTTACGACTCTGCAACTGATCAATCAGAGAAGAAAGCATCGTATTATGCAACGATTGGTCCATCGCAGACTCGCAATAATATTACGCCTTCATTGTAGATCCAGCGTTAACTTCTTGTTGAATGGTTGAAGTTTGAATTTTGATTATATACTTTGCGTTCAGCAGACAAAGCAGATCAGTGAGCGCTCAGTGATTCTTTTTATTCCAATTGATTTCTACACTTAGATTCAGCGAAGAGCTAAAGATGAGAACTAATCATATTAAAGAAATCAGTGATCGCTTACTGACCTGATCGGTTCTTGCTCTTAGTTTCTCATTGAGATCTAAATATATAAATTAATCATATTAAAGAATCTTACAACGGTTGTAAAGCTGCTCTTTCTGCTGAAAGCAATTTCTTGTTTTTTTTTTTTTTAATTAAATAGAGTTTTATCAGAAAAGAAGCAATGGGCTTACTGCAAAGACTTATCGAGGACTATTAACAAGAATATATGTGACAATCTAAATGTTACATTGTCAAGAAAATCTGATCATAAATTATTATCATTCTTAGCTTGTTGTATAATCAAACATTATAACATTACGGAAGATTTGCCACATCTGTTCNATGGATCATATAACATAGAAAGGAAACCCGTTGAGATATGTGACTAATAAAAGATTAATGCCGTTGTAACTAATTTAACATTATTGACGGAGATATTATATCAAAATCTTTTTTTTTTTTTAAGATTAAATTAAGTTAAATCTCTAAAAAAAACTCTACTAGCTTTACGTTTAATCAAACATAGATATTCAAAGTCATAAATTTTTATGTAAGCTGTTACATTTGTCCAAATCAATTGAAACGCAAAAAATTATAGCACGGCTGAAGTGTTGTTTAAATAAATTTTTAAAAGAATATCGCGACAAAATCTGGGGAATATCCAAATTAATCGAAAATCAAAATAAGGTGAAAATATTAAAAAAAAAGGTTCGAAAATATTAAAAAATATTTTAATTCGCTACGTTAAAAAATGAAAGAATAATGTGAAAGAGAAAAACAAACTATGTTTTTTCCGTAAAAGCTGTGAGTTTACAACGTTTACGTGTCTCTCGCATTATCTGCCGGAAACAAATGCGATATGGGACCAAGCAGGGGAAAAGGGAGAAAGGAGATGATGAATCTTCTTTTTTGTGGTATTTAATAGGTAGAGAAGAAAAAATCACGGGGTGATTTGGCATCGGCTGTACTTTCTTAAAATCGTACAGGAGATCAATGCTTAAACTTGGGTAACAAACTACAGCTAAATCATATAGTTCTCTTCTTCCTTAAAGCTGGTCGCATTCTGGCCACGGAATCGTAATCGCTCTTTTGCGTCTTTCCTCTTCAGGTTTTTGCAAAACCGATTCGTTTGACAATTCCAAACAAAGCTTTTTAATTCAATCGCGTGAGGCGATCTGACGGAAGCGAATGTATTCTGCCTCTGCTTTGGATTTTGCATCATTCTGAATTTTTGGAAAGGGTCTATCCTGATATTTCAATATTGTTTTTTGTATTTTCATTCATTCGAATTATCATTTTTGGGGTATTGAATTCCATGCTTGGAGACGATGCTGTCAATTAGAGAAGAAACCTTTTAATTCCAAGTCGATATCGCACACATTTCAAGGACGCGGCGTCGAAATTGGTGCGATATCTGTCACAGAACTATTTCCAAACAGTTATCTTCACAAATTTAGTAAAAGAATTTCATTACTGGGTTAGAACGCGACAATTACGAGTACCGAAATTCCATGGACCAGCTCAAGCATCCTTTTCAATTAGAGCCAATGAATACGCGCAATATACTCTGTGTTCTACATCTTAGAATCTAATCAACTAATCCCTATGAGAATAGCCTATATAAACTTGTATGTATTTCTTAGCTTCTCTCTCTTCCTCATAACGTATTTGTGTAACGACATCGTTTTTAACATTTTTCTACGAACGTTTCAGAAATAAACAATGAATATATTACATTAATTAATTTGGACACAAATCATATTACTCTATCTAAAATCTAATTTTTATATTCTCCTTAGCGTTACTTATTCTATATTCTAATACAGAAAATGATGTGACACATATTATAAAAAAATAGCGACGAGTCATATTCTCTTTTTCTCTCTTTCCCCACCATGTATCCTTCGTTTTTCTTTTCGTCTCTATCTTATCCTTCCGTTTCCCTCGTCTCATCCTCCTTCCTGATTACTGCTACTGTCTCATAATCCTCACGGCATTACAAAGCGATATGACAAGACGAAGATATACGTGATGGAGAACGGGAGTTACTTCCCGTTTCTCGTAGACTTTTTCTTTTCCTTTTTCTTTTTTTATTCATTCACATTTCGCCGGCGCTCGTGGCGGATAAAACTATATGAATGGCACAGCCAACGCGGACCTCGCGGCCTCTTGTCCGAGTCCCCTGCCCTCTTCTCTCCCCGTTATTCCACACGGCGGTTGCAGTTTCCCATTTCCGGTACTGTCTCACGTAGCGAACGAATGAACGAGGTGGAAAAAGACGGCGACGTTCGAATAAGGAAGCTGAAGGCTTTTAGCTGCGTATCTGACCCGCGTTGCGAGCGATCTTCTCCGGCGGCTCTATCATGCTCTTTGCGGTGCCGTTCAGGCCGCGCTTACGACTCTTCATGTAGTCTGGAACAGACAATGAAAAAAACATGTCTTTACATAACCGAGGTGACAGGCTCGTCGAGAAACAGTCGGGTAGAATCTAAAGAACTCGTTCGAGTAACGTTTATAATTTCAAATATAAAATCTATCAACTCTCGCATAACACGTCCTACAAATTTTATAATACACTCGTAATTAAGATAATTCTATAAAAATGCTAATATTTATTGTGTATGTAGTTCTTCAATATTTATTTATTTAATATTACGTATAATATTCTTCAATATTCATTTATATTCAACAATACATATATTGCACCTGGAGCGAGTCAAAGTATCTCGCATCTGGCGAACAGCGTAAGCAATTCGCAGCTTATCTTCGGCTTCGATTTCTTATAATCGCATGCAGTGCCACACTTGACCTTATGCACAATCCGGCTTACTCCCGACCGTATGCATGCAAAATCTTTCCTCTCCGATAACCTTCGAAATATTACATCGCATCGTACTCGCTAATTATATCGCGAGATAAGAGTGCGAGGTCAGGGTTTTATATTGTGTTTATTACACGCTCGAACGCAGTTGCAATTTTCAGACAAACATTTTATATGAAACGAGTCAAATCAGAGACATCTCGTGCGGCTAAAAATGTTTAAGAAACGGAAAAACGAATGCTCGAAAGATTTTAAAGAATTTTAAAAATTCTATTTTCTATATAATTAATATCAAAAAATTCAAATATCTATGTACTACAAAATGTTTTCTATTTTAATTATATAGAAAATAGAATATTTAAAATTCCATTTCCTATATAATTAAAAATTCATAAGTCACGTGTGACGAATTTCGAATAAAAATATGACTGTCGAAAAGAAGCTCACTAATCGTGACTCACAAAATCGATACGCGATATACCCCAAAAGTACAAAGGCACCCCTTTAGAGTACCATTTGGCGAAGTTTCCACGCGATGAAAATAAGTGCATCTGTCCAATTCTCTAGTCAATCCTCCCCCTCTCTCGTGCTTCTGTAGAATCGTCTGCCGAATCACGTGACGAAAATAAAATAACGAAAATGATTATGAAAATGCACGAACATCTACGCTTCATTCTTCCAACATTCCCCTTGCTTCAAAATTATTTTACGAGTTCGAAACACTTCATGAATATTTTATAATATATTTCATAATATATTAAAAACACTTCCGACCTCTCTGTCCCAAAATTCAGAAATCTGTACATTTTCTTAATCAACAAACAAACTTAAGAGTGCACCACGAATTTTTCAAGATTCGAAAGTTGCCAAATAAGAAACCGAACCGGCAGGGGATTTCACAATTACTTCTCTGCGCGACGCTTTCAATATCTGCGACGAGATATGCGGGCGCTAATCCTGATTTTAAATGCCGACCCTTTCGCAACGATCCGTCTGCCGCCCCTGGGGTTTCGTAGACAGGGGCACGCGATTGCGTGCACAGCTGATGCCTCCCCCCCACACGTGCAAACACTCGACGTACACGCGTCACGCGGGATACAAAGGGCCCGAAAAGGGAGAGAGTGGGAGGGGAGTCACGAGAGAGGAAAGACATGGGGGTGCACTCGGGGCCAGCAACCCCATATGGATTTCAACAGCTGACCGCGCGGCTCATTAATAAAGTACGTTAGGAATATCGTTCGGCGCCCCCATGGTAGTATCCGTAAAGCAAAATACGTTACGAACTCGTTACTTCCTCGAATGAATTAAGTGGCGCAGATAGGAAACCCAATCGGTTTCCCATCCATTCTACACATATGTACATGGCCCCGGAAATCGCGCACTTCCTCTCAAGATAATAAAAGACGAACCAAGAAAAACGACCGTTTGAATATCGGAAGTTTTCACGCGCGAGAAACAATGAATTATTGGCCCCTGATTAATATCGGATTTCGAAAATAAATGTTCAAATTAACATTTGTCTCTTATTCGAAAAAATAAATGAGATAAAATGAAAAGTGTCGATGATTATTATTAATGTAACGGTAAACGGATGGAACGTTTCTCCGATGACTTGCAGTAAGTGGCGCAGTTTCGCTTTTTCGCGATGCAATAAAAATATAAACAAAGGCGTCGCGTGCTGGCGCAACGTGAAATGTGTTTACACGCGTGCGCGACACATGACGAGTCACGTCCAGAAATAGTTGCGTCGCGTGGGTGGTGTGCATGGCCGAATAATAAATGGAAGAAAAAAGGCAGAATTGGAGGCAGAATTAGCGTTTTACAACTTCGACAAGATGGCTGTGTTGCAAAACACACACACAAATTGAAATTTCGTCGAAATATTCGAAATTACATGATTCCATAATAATTTCAAATAGTTTGAAACAGAAATGAGTTTTTCGTTGCGAGACAACGCACGCTACTTTTGATTTTATGATTTTCCTACATTGAAATTCAATCTTTGTGATTATAAAGATTTATTGCATTAGTTTGCTACTTTTTCATGTTTAAATTCAATTTTTGTATTGTTTGTAATTTGTTTGTAATAATTGTAAAGATTTATTACATTAATTTATCATACTTATGTTGACAGATATCTTCTCCGTTCGGTACCTTTTGTTTAATTTGCAAATAATTGTAAATTATCTACTGCGACTTATCATAATTTATCATTTATTGATATTTAAGTAATATTTAATAAAAAAAATTTCAATACACATTGCGGCTTTCGCGTGCGATAAAGTAATCGAGACAAATAATTCAGTTTCTCATTTTTCTTTTTTTTTCTTAAGTTACGATACTTATCTTTTAATCGTTATGTCACTCAATTACGTATTGATTCAATCTCTTTTCATCTTCGCATCGATTAATCGTTATCAAACAAATTTTCAAAGAATGGCGATTAAGTTCAAAATTAGCACTGCAAATCGTTAATGATACACATCGCTCGCGCGTGAATATATAAAGTAGCGTCAGCAAAACGATAATTTGGCGCACGAGAGTGATAACACGTGTACGTACGGGTGGATCGTGTATGCAATTATGATTAGCGATATCGTTCCTTTCGTTTCGAGCAGACTTCCTTGCAAATATTATTGCAAGTGCATTCGTCGCGCATCTCTCGATGAATAATAGTATGAGCAAATAATATAATAAATAATATTTGACTCGAAAATAACATAGAAACAGAGTTTATCAAATTTATAATTTATTATAATTTATTAGGCACTAAGAATCTATTTTAACTCTTCACCAAAGAAATCTTTGAAGACTCCGTCGATATTTGGATTGTGAATTTTCTAACTCTGATTTAAATCTGTAAAAAGTAAGTAAGACAATCCGATTTTTATTATAAAAACTCATTGTTAAAGCTTTCACAAGTTCTTTTTAAAATTTTTATATAGTCTGGAACAATAAAAAAAATCTACTCTGAATCGCAGAGACCCAGATTGCTGACGGAAGATGCAAAATTCCACGTTGCCGATGGAAGGCGCTTTTACCTTTACTGTGACTGTGTTCAGATATTCATTGTCAATATTAAAAATCTATAATACACGTTACGTACACTAGATTTTCAGTATTGGCAATATCGAAACGCAGCCTGTGTTAAGCCTTGGATTCACAACGCTAGAAAAATCGTTCCGAGATCTTGGATGGAAAAAAATTGACCGATTGCATCGTTCAATTGCATTCAAATGTGATTTGTTAATTCTTTCTCTGAGATCTCAGAGTGATTTCAGAGCATCGTGGACACTTTATCCACATATCGGTTTAGTTTCTTCTATTGTTTATTACATTTATTTTGAAATTTTTAACGAAACGATTCGAACATCGCACATTGCATGAATTTACAGCGTCGTCTTATAATTTAAGTTTGTCACATTATCACAAAATCGGATTTGCGCCACTGACGTAAACATCTAATGCAACATTATTTTGGTTGTGTCATCGCTCGCGGTATAGACGAACCAGCGATTTCGCTTATCCGTGAATAAAAAAAAGTTTTATATTATCACAAAGCCTCTTTTCAACGTTATCGCGGCACGCGATAATATAGTTCCGATAATACATGTTGCGTCTCGTCAGCAGAATTGGGTTTTATTGACACATAAAGCAGGAAAAAATGATCAGGCGTTGTACATACAAAACGTTGAACATTACGTACACTACGAGCAAATTATATTAAAGAGTAGCAAAAAGGAACTTTGAAAACTAGTTCAAATGAACACATCGCGTCGTTTTGCTCATTGTTTATGCCGCGTGTTGCGAGCCGTGAAACGTAAATAATATCGAATATCGAATAGTAAAATGAATAAGAAATATATTCTCCAACGGAAATCGCTATCAATTTTTATTTTGTCGTAAATATCGATTCTACACACTCGGCGCTTTGTGTCCGCACGCGGAAAGTGCCCGACAGAAAGTAATAAGCTGATAATATTTCGAAATACACGAGCAACGAAGTGCAAACGCAGTCCGTTATTATCAGGTGCTGACGTAATTATGCGACGAATATTGCGACGACCTTCCAGCGAACGAATTGGATTGACCTAGGCAATGTGCGCTTCCTGCATAAATACATCGGGCAAATTAAACGCGATAAACTCCAGTGAGAAGCTCGGCTATCTTCCCGTACGGAATTACTTTCGCGATTCGTACAACGTGTGTGAAATTGTCGCTCCGTGCCGGAAGCGAGTACGCAACGCGTCGCATCTTTTCACAGGGATAGAAGTTCGCCTCGCGGAAAATTCCGACCACAAGATGACTTAGCTAAAGAAGACAACTTTTCACACAATCATATCCTTACTTTATTGTTCTAGTTCTATTCTGTATCCCGAGGATATTTCGAGTCCGATCGATCCATGAAAATTCCTCGTAACTTTGAAAGATCCCCCCTCACTCCTTATTTCTTTATATTTTATGTTTTATTCTTTATATTTTATCTTTTTCTAAAATAAAGCACAAACATTTATTCACAAACTTGAAAGTATATTCAGGAATTTTTATAGATTGAATTGTTTTTTAAATAAATGAAACAGTGGCCGAAAATAAAATTTTCCCCGTTTGTATGGAAGTATCATTTTTCACATGATATCGTAAAAGTTAATAATGTTTCAAGACTAGAGATCCAAAGTTACAGCTATCTCTAAAATTGACAATTCAAAGGTAATTCAGTTTCTAGATCAACGAAGGAATTAATTCCCTCTAACGATTCCTGCGAGACCATCGAGCAAACGACGAAGCTGCTAAACTAAGGCGAGAATCATCATTTTCCTCTCGATCGTCCGACGTCCACGGCACAGTGCAGGTGTAAATGGAACTTTATCACGCCCGAAGCTTCCGCTTCGGAAGATACGCGACAAATATACGCGACGAGTTACGAGCAGATTACAGGCGTGAAAAACGAAGATACGTCGAGCGGAACGTGCCGCGTTTCAGCCGTGAACCGCGACACGCGTGATTTCATCGGGATAATCTGTAGCCGCCGATCAAGCGAACGTCATCGCTGATAACGGCGCTAATTTTGCACGCGAGCGCGTGTGCGGGCCACAACAATTTCGAAAACAAACATCGCCCGATTGCATTTATATAATCGCCTTGCCTAAAGGCGAACGCCTCTGTAGGTTTTTATCAGCTATTTCGCGCGATATCTAGATCTTTTTTTCCCTCCGAAAACACTTCGCACACTCGTGGCAATCAAGTGGAATCGGTGTATCTGACGTCGAATTCGCCGACAGTCGAAATGAAAACACGCGCGATCGTCGAAAACATTGGGGAAGTACGTTAAATTTGTCGAAAGCCGAACGAAAACACGTACGATCGGTCGGAAAACGGCGACTCTGGGTGCGAAGACGCTATTTGCGCTATTGCTATCATTCTATCTTTGTTTTACATCTAATGAACGATAAAGAATGATAGCAATAGCGCGAATAACGTCTTCGCGAACGCACCTTCTCTCACACGTTATCGACTTATCAAGGCCGGTTCTACAATAGAGTCGTAGGCCGCAAGAAATTAACCAATCATAATCATCGACTATTTTTTTCACATTCGATTGCGATTGATCAATTTCTTACGACTCACGACTCTGTTAGAACCGGCGTAGAACGTGGTACCGACGAATACACAAGACTCACCAGTGATAGTGGACTGTTTCCTCGCGGCAGAAGGTAGTACGGGAGTGGTCGGCTCTATCGCGCACCTCTTGCTCTTGGCGTCCGCGTCCAGGAGTTGGTTGGGCGTCGTGGCCTCGCCAATCTCGGGCACACGGGGCTCCTGCGGCGGCGTCCTCTCGGCCGTCGGCGTGACGACGCTCTCCATTTGCTCGACGATCCTCGTGCTCGTCGTTGTCACTGTGGTCATTATCGCCGTCAACGACGTCGCCGCCGCCGCTGTCGACGTCGTCGTCGGCGTCGCCGTTGACGATGGCGACGCCGCGTCGTCGAAGCGCAATTTGCGCGGCGTACCGGGCGCGTGTTTCCTCAGGTAGGGCATGCCGCGCAGGGCGTAGGGCTCGGGCACGACGTCGCGCTCGGTCAGCGGTTCCCACTCGTAGCGCGAGTTCGATTGAAGAGGTGCGCCCAATTGGAAGTTGAAGCCCCATCGATCGGCGTCGAGCTGCGATTGAGCCTGCAACTCGCGCTCGGCGAGCGCCCGAGCCGCCGCGTGGTCCACCGGTCCGAAGAGATCGCGCCGCACGTGGGCGAGCGCGGCCCTGCTCGGCGCCGCTCGTCCGCCACCACCGCCGCCGCTCAGGTTCCTGCTTATTTCCGTCATCATCGCCGGGTTCAGCACTCGTGCGCTCATATTTCGTCGCGCACTATCGCCGCCGCGCTTCGCAACGGCAAACGCTTACGCGCACCCGTTCCCGCTCGCGCCGCGCACGGAGGCGAGTGGCACAAGAGTCCGAGAGCGCGAAAAGCGGAAAGATAACGACGAACGCACGCGGTCTCTTCCCCGTTTCTTTCTCCGTCCTTGCTTTCACACCGTCCGTCTCTCTCTCTCTCTCTTTCTTCGTCTCCCTCTCTCACCGCACTATCGAGAAGTCGTGACACACGCCGCGAGATAAGAGATCGCTTCTTCTAGCATTGGCCGTGACGCAGGGATGACTCCTTCCAGGAACCGCGTCCCCGCTGCCGCCGACCGTCGTCGTGGGACGTCGAAATAACCGCTGCGCACCGCGGAACGGGGGAACGTGGCAACGCTGCGATCCGTGGCGCGACCCACCGAATTTCGAATAATGGCCGCGCTGCTGCCGAGCCGTTGACCAGGGCACCGCTTCGCGCACGAATCCGCGTGCTCGTCGAGCGCGATCGTCGCGCGACGGTCGACGCTCGCCTCGGCGGACGACGACGGCGACGCTCGGGTTCGGTCCTCGATCGAGAGAGCGTGTATCGCGGAACGACGCGCGTGCACGACAAACAGCAGCCGCGCTTGGCAACACAGGGGGGGGGCACACACACACACGGTTACTATGTGCCAGACAGAGATAGCGCGGCGGCGAAAACAAACTCCGCCGCGCCGCAAGCGAGGGCTGTACGTCAAGGCCACCGGGTGGACGGGAGCTTCTCCCGGCGAAAGCACACGCCGCGCACGATCGGTCACTGTCGATATATCCGAGGTTTCGCTCTCCTCGCGACACGCTGGACTATTCCTTTCGGCGTAGCCTCCGGGACGGAGATCCGGCAACGTCGCACGGCCGCACTTGCGCGTGAGTATCCGAGCGACGGCGAGAGAGCGTGTTGCGACGTATCCCGCGCGAATTTCGTGGTCCACCGTGACGATCGTCCGTGACGCGAGCCGATCTGTATCGAGCCTCCTCTTTTCTCTCCCCCTCTCTCGCTTCTCGCTTCTCGCGTCTCGCACTCACGCACGACGAGACACTGCCACGCACAGCCGAGACGCGATAACGCGGTCCGTGGTCTCGGCACGAGAAAATTCCATAGAAAAAACCGCTATTGCACACGGCCCGCAGCAATATGCTGATCCGCGGTGGGGGAGTCACCACCGAGTCGCCTTTGACACCGCGTAAATAAGCACGGAGACCAACACGTCGTTTCCCGCCAAACAAACGCGACTGTCAAGGCACGCGCGTGGCCCACCGGGGGGCTGGAAGGACGTGCGGGCACGATTGCGCAGTTACGTGACGTCGGGACACGGCGATACGTGCGCGATATGCGGCCGACGGAGTTGCGCAAAGACACGTAGTTAACACGAAAAGCGCTCTCTAGCGACTGAAGCGTGCTTCTTTCATTGCGAGCAAGCGAGCCTCCCGCGAGACTCGGCACTCTCCGCCGCGGCTCGGCTCGGCGGTCGTCCCCCCCCCCCTTCCGCCGTCGCCGCCGCCGTGAGGCCAATCACGCGGCGAGCGGAGAAACGAAATAACCGCCATTCGCGACGTATAGTCCCCTCGACCTGACTGCGATCACGGTCGGACTTGCGCGAAAAGCGTGCGGAGAGAGATTGTATTGTACAGTTATCGGGAGAACGCCGTCCCCCTACCATGGGAGAACACGACCGAGCGGAATGCCAATCGCGATCTCTCCGATCGTGCTCCAATATTCCAGGTTTCGAACCTCGGGGAGGGACGAAATTTGAAGAGTAGACTCGTCGGGTCGGATTCTTAATGGGATTACTCGAGGGGATCTTATTACGAGAACTGATGAAAAACTAGTTCTCGCGACGACTTTTCTTCGAAAAAATTGAATTGTTTTCGTGGAATTGTCTTGCTGATCTCTCGATTATTTTACTATTTCACGATGAAGATATTGTCTCGAGTTATCCTCTTTCGCATCTCTCGTTCACATTCGTGACGTAATTAATGAGGGCACGTACAGGATCGGGATCGAAAACGTCGTCGGACGTGTGTGAAATTAATTCAATTGTGACTTTAATTCGTCGTTTTAATTGTCCTTCACGCACCCGTGCTCCCGGATAGCAGCGGCGAAAAGAGAGCGCGCGTCCCCCTTCTGTCGCGGAGGGGTACGGGTGGGAAACGGAGAAATAAATAGGTCCAGTCTCCAAAACAACGCGACGCAATCTTATCGCGTGCGTATATTCGATGGATTTTCATGTTTGCACGACGCGACGCGTTACGCACGGTGAACTTATTTGCATACCACTCGGATTATCGCCGATGTTTAATACAATGTGATAGACTCGCCATACGCGGTCTGAAGATTATATGGAGCTACCGTAAAGAAACGTTATCGTAATTTGTTAAATCTCTTCGATTCGATGCGTTGTGTAAGAAAAATTCCAAATTCAGAATATATTATAAGACACGTATTAATTTGATACGTCATTGTGGCCTAGTTTACATCGAGTATTTAATACGCATACTAACTAGTAACTTTCTATTAAATTATCTTAATTTCGGCGATGCGTGTAAATGTGTACATAATATGTGCATTTAATTAATCATCTTGATGTATATTGTACCAGCTTAGTACACCATTCTTTGAATACAATGCCAAAATTAAGATAATTTAATAGAAAGTTACTAGTTAGTACGCGTATTAAGTACTCGATGAAACTAGGCCTATATCCATGTAATGTTAAATATTGCGGATTCTATTATTAACATATTCGCTGCCAAAATAAATTAATACTTCGATTTAATATGTCATATTAAGGCTTTTGCATGTATTTTAAAAATTTTAGTTGTAATCGTAAAGCTATAAACATGACCAATTACTGTCGAGCGTCCTAAAACGTAAGATCGCAATTTTGATTGCGACTGCTTGATTTGCTTATACAACGTTACGGTTGCGACTAAAACCTTTTTACGTGCAAAGGCTTCAAAATTGCTAGCATCGGCTCCGATCTAAAATGTAGCTTGAGATCATTTTAAAGTTTGATAATAGAAATATCCTGAATAATAACCGATATTCTCGATAATAAAAATATTGAACGATTATTTTTGGAGTATTCGGAACCGCAGGAACCGATTTAGAGGAGGAAATTCGAAAGTTTTAATTCATAAAATCTTGCGCAAAGATTCTCCGTCGTCGTTCGATCTTTCAGCGCCCCATTCGATTCTGTAGACGAAACTACGGTGCTCCGTGATGATCGTGCGCGCGTCACGGTGCCGAGTGCGATGACACAAAATCAACGGGACGAATCGAGACTTTTCATTGATAATTGTCAATTTACTCCGTTGCGCTCGTCTCGCGCGCGGCACGCGAGGGGACACCTATGAGAAACGGATCCGCGCAACTCGCGACGAGCGAAGCGTAGATAAACGATCCCAGAGTTCAATTGGAGAGAGAAAGAAAGAGAGAATCTGCCACGCGGCGTTCAATCTTGTCAGTGTGTGTATGTGTGCACGCGTGTCTATGCGCATGTGTGCGGCTTGGTCGCACGCCGCCATAACGTGGCGCGAGTATTTCGAATATTCGAACGTGAGCCGAGGATGCTATCTTTCTCTCACACGGTATCCCAGCTCGATTAACGATTAATGTAGCAGAAAGTAAATCATCATGCGTATCATTTGCAAGAATCTATAATATGCAAAATAATCTTGTATTTTTTATAAGAATAAAGAATGGCGTAAAAGTTATTCCTTTCGCTTACTATCGATTGATCTTTAATGAAGATTATCCTTAATAAGATTCTGAACGGGAGAGGGAGACCGCAGCGCGTAGGAAACCCTCGTCGGCGCAGCACGCTGTGCTCCGTGGAAACAAAATCCCACGCAGCATCCAGGAAGTGGTGAGGGGTGACACCGGATGCATTTCAATGAGGAGAGACGGGCGGACGGGCTCGCGTAAAACAATTCTTTCTGCGTTTTGCAGGGAGACCACCGTCTCTGATTCATTGTCCACCGCAGGAGTGCATTTCAGCGAGGTGTCTGGTTGCACAGGTCGCGCTTTGTAACCCACAATAAAACGAAAGCTCCGCTATTTACTTCCTGCGATATCTGTTGTCAGATAACGTTGACAGGTTCCTCAACGAATTTGATGACAATCGAAAATATTTATGTTGTTTAAACTAGATTATGCGGAACGCAATAATTAATTGAATAAACAATTTTCTTATTACGTTTCCATTTTTAAAGTTCAACGGTTCCGGATACAACGGTTACGGATACAATTATTGACGAAACATTATTTAATTAATCATTATTGGATGTAGCTGTCGAGCGTTATTGATTGCAGCTTTATACGTGTATGTGTCTTTGTGCAAATGATTACTGACGCTTAAAAAAAAAAAAACATTTCTCATAGATAACGCATGAATACCGCGTGTGTGTTTGTAAGTCGACCAGATTATTTTCAAAGGAAACTGGTGTTTATTCGCAGGCGAGGCGCGCGACCGGAAGGCGCATGGCCGCATCTGCATCGCGTGTTTACCACCGAAGGAGTCACCTGTTTCATCATTTCGCTATCAAAGCCGGGCTCTTACTTGAGGCCGCCGTTATCTCGTCGCAATGTTAACGGGGACAAAGCAGCAGCCGCGATGAATCACTTTTATCGAGCTCAAGGTAGTGACTCGAGATCTAGGTTGAGAACGGATGCACCGTTCCGCGGACGCGAGAAACCTACTTTCCTCCGAGACACGTCGGTGTCTGGCGAGATGAATCTTTCACGCCAAGCAGCAAATCGGTCAGTTTACATACGTCAGGTCGGAAACATCAAAACTATTTAGAAATCGATTAAGCTTCAGTCAACTTTGATCGACGTTTCGCGGAAACGTTTGTCCGATTCTTTACGACTGCGCGGAGATCCTCATAATTGAAATAAAATCACATAAATATTCGAGAATTTCTCACTTTGACCATTGCAATCCGTTCGCGGAAGGTTCTTTATCGGAAGGATTCTCAAAATGCTCGGTCAGAATAATGCGTGTGGTATACGTTGTGCGGCAATATCCTTTGTCGCCGTTGCGATTGTGCCCACTTCCGTGGGAATTCGCGGAACGGAAGTGCAATTTCTGACCGTCGTGACCAGCTTCCATGGCGGAGCAGCGCGGAGAAAAAACGATCTTTGAAGAAACGATGCCAGGTGCAACGTGCTCTCTCGCGCCTTCTCACGGCAAGTACTCCCGAATTATTTCGACGAAATCGTGATACTCGTGGTATCAGTTCTCGTATAGCGAACATTCCAGGAGGAAATACAGGCTATATTTAAAGACAATTCGCAATTGTACTATAGCATTCAATTTATGATCTACAAAGACATTTTTACGAATGGCGCTTCAAATATCGGAAAAAATACGTTTATTTTATTCCCTATCCGGCAAGACTGCCGACTTTTCTTCTCTATTCGATCTACACGTCTTGCGACAAATGTTACAAGATGCTCACTCGTGAGGCAGATGTTTCTTGGCGTAGTATAAATTAGGTCACGCATAGCTTGCGTATAATCAGAGTTAGTAAGCATCGTAATGCCAAGCGCGAATAACAGTTTTCTTTTCTTTATTAGATCCACCGAAGTGAGAAGGAAGGATAAGGGAAAATAAATAAAAATTATAATACTTAATTATTTTATAATTTTGCATAAATATATTATGTATATTTTATACAATTTCATTTCTCTTAAGCTGCGCGATTATTACGTACTCCGAGGTACTAGAAATATCGACTGAATGTAATAACGTGTATTGCACATTCGTTTCCGCGGACGTTAAGTTGAATAATAATATCATATATGTCATGTAAAACTAATATAAATAAGATTAATTAAACACAACTCACGCACTATTCAGGTCGCTTATCTTTCCAGATTTTTAAATAAATTAATTAAAATAAAAAATTTTTACCTTTGGTTTCTTATCTTGGAGACATGTTTGACGTCATGCCTCTTTTGACTAGAAACTTAAAAGTCAATCAATTCAAACGAATTAACAAACCATCAGTTATAAATTCCAATTTATAAATTGCCATTTTGTTAATATAATTAATTACATTTGCTCACAAAACTTTGGCCTCACTGTTTTCTCTACTTGTATAAAAAGTCGTTCTAAATTTTTTGCAAATAATTTGTATCATTGATAAAAATTGATTTATGTATACAAAATTTACGTAATTAAAATTTTACGTAGTCTTTTACGCTTGGAAAACTATATCGTCATTAAATTTTGCTTATTATCAAATAATATCACAATGTGATTTTTTTGATTTTTTTCCATCGATTTGTTAAACGAATCTTCTGCGTTATTTTCCTCTGCGCATTCTTCTTGTGAATTTATTCCTTATTTATCTCGCAAAATTTCATTTCCTTGTTCATCGAGTTGTACCCATTCGTAACGAATAGGCTGCTCCACCGGTTTTCCGCGCTCGAAATCGAAATCCCACTTCTTTTTAGCCTATGCATAATTAATAAGCATTAATTACGATTAGCATTTCAGTTTTAGGTCATGCCAATCTTGTCTAATCCTTACAGTATCTCGCGTAGAATTATTTGACTATAATTATACGTAATCGAGAAATAATTTTAGCGCTCGAATTTAATTAAAGAAAAATGATTTGTCTCTCACTTCTTCCATTTGTTTTCGCCTTTCTTCCAAAATGCGATTGTTAATGTTCTCGCGTTCCTGTTGATCGTCATCGTTGTCTGAAAAAAGTTTTCTACGCACACTACGAAGTTGACTGTGGTCAATGTCTCTGCGTTCCTGTTGCTCGTTGTTGTCATCTTGAAAAGATCTCTTATCCTCATGGTGGTCTTGAATGTCGTATCGAATAATGTCAGGCTCTTCTTCCATCGCTAAGCGGATTCTAAGAAAAATTACATTTTTTAAATGATAACAACTCTCTTTATCCGTTTTTGTATTTATTCATATATTTGTGTTTACATATCGTACCATTGAAAAATTCAAGTTTAATTCTTTTATCAATTTTTTTATAGTTTTAATTACATTGATAATTTATTTGGAAATAATTTTACTTCCTACTATTTTCTTCCTTCCTTTTATTTTCTATTTTTACGAGTCATGATTTTTCGACAACGAATATGGATTAATTGAATAACTGAGAATAGAAAGATTGATTAAAAATTAATTTAAAAATTAATTTATATTGATTTTTATAATATCGTTATAAACGATTGGATAATTGTAAATCTTCTATTGTATTGTAAATATAATAGAAAGTTTATAATTATCAGACAATGTTCTATAATTTGTTCATGAAACTTTACTTTTTGTTAACGTCATTTTTGTACAATATATTATTGAAAATTCTAAAAAATTATATTGTTTCTATGTATAACAAAGTGCTTAAGTTTTTTATGTAGGTAATAACGACAAAAGTGTTGTAAATTTTGTTGTAAGATTTAATTATAGAAACTACGATAGTAACTTTTCTTAAACTTTTACAATATCTTAGTAGTTTTCTAAAAACTTATCACTTGTTTCTGGGAATAGTTAGATTGATTAGATACGCACTACTAATGCGTAACAACTACTAAGTAACAGTAAAGACTTCTACCGTTAGAAATATGTACAAGGATATGTGTTTGTAAATGAAAACGTCGTAATTTTAAAATAAGTATTTTAACCTTATATTTTGGCGTGTACTTCGATATGTAATGCATTCTTATTCTTGTCGATAATTTCAAGAGAACTCTGTTGTTCATTCGTGTTGCGAAAGAAAGAACAATAATATCTTTCGGCGTAAAGCTATCGGACTACCAGGAAAGTTCTTCTCGCAGCGCAACAACAGTACTCGGTATTAATCGTCTAGTCGATATACGCGACAAGTCACGGGTATGACACTTCACGTTTTGTAAACAAAGATGATATGCATCGAGAGTCGAATCTTCGTGCGCGCGCGGGAGAGAGAGAGAAAAAAGACCTGCGACATAATCATACAATGTGCCGTTGAACGGATGTATCGGAATGCATTACATTTCCGGCACACATCGATCGCGAACGCATACCGAACAGTATTTATTATTTTCATACGCACTCTTGGAAGTCCTTTTATATCGCCGTCTGACTTCTAAATACTTCGCGTCGTTTTACTGCGAGGCTCAATGCGCGCGTTATGTTACTTTGCACGTGACTGAACAGTTTATTTTCAGTTTATTTCAAATCTTAAAATACAATTTAAAGAAAGAATGAAGATTACGCGCTACAGGTTTACGAAGAGCTGAATGCTACAATTCTATTTTTTTACGAACGCAGTAATCGAAAATTCTTCGTTTATTATTTGTGCCAATAATCGAAAGCCACTGTAGAAATATCCATAACCCTCCGACGATTGCGCGCAAACATCACAATTTATGTTTACGTCGTTAGAGATAATCCCGGAGAGTCTGCTTTAAATGGGCACGCGTTCTTAATAATCGTCGTAGGGACGTCACTTAAGGCCAAGTAAGAATCGAATAGACTCCCGAAGTTACGCCAGAGCCAGAGATAAGGTTTCTCTTTATGCCCTTACGCTCTTAATGATCGCGAATCGCGCTTTTTACGCGCGTTCGTTAACGCAAACTGGTTTGATTCGCCGGTTTTCGCCGAGGGCAACGAATGAATTCCACGTTATTCGCGTAATTACCGTGATGTACGATGGAGCAGGTGATACAGCCGAGTGCGTTAACTCCGCGGGTTACACGCGTGTCAGGATGACGTGTGTCAGGATGATGCAGTGCGGTGGCGTCTCCCCGCTGGCCGGGTTAACGCACTCGGGTGTACGTGCTTTTCTCTCCCAGTGCATTTCGGCCGTACTCACGCGAATCGGGAAGATAAATGGGCGCCGGCGTGGTCCGCGAATCGAGGTGCGAGATGATTCGCGAGAGGGAAGGGGGAGAGAGAGATGGAGAAAAATGAGCATTGTTGAAATCACTCGAATGGCGTCATGCGGAGCTAGCGATCATCCGATTCGACATGATGTATCGTCGTGTCGTATTAACTCGAAAATCGCAATCGTCCGAGAACTCTATATATATATATATTTTTTTTTCTTGTTTTCTGCAACTGCCGCATACTTTTTGCAACGATCCAATTATTACGGATTTATCGCCGGCATAAATTGCGCGCGCCGTTTATTTGATCGTCTAAAGCTGACAACGGCAATTTATCTGGAGCACTGTACGCCTGCCCGGCAGATTTAACTGCCGGTGCTGGAAGTGAAATGATCTCTGACTTCGCGCAGCTTCAGTAAAGTGTGAAATTATTTATTTGACATACTTAGCTCTTCTCAAATCTCGAAGAACGTGAGAAAATCGCTATTACGTACAATATCAGCATACCCAACTTTTTTTGAATAGAGAGTCTTGTTCTAAAGAACTGTTCCTTCTCGCATATTCCGCCTATACGCCTGTAGCCTATCAAACAGGTAGTACGGGTTTATACGAAGGTGCACGCCTTTCCCTGACCCACTTAGTCATTCGACTATTCCACACAAATATCGAATTGCACATTCGGTTTCGTCATATTCTCAATCGTCACGAAATTCATCACGAGACATACAAATATTACGTATCAATTTCGTCCAATTAGGGTAAAGACAGCGAATATGGAATATCAATTTTTAAATTAATATTATTCCGATACAAATGCATTATTAAGGCTTCTAATAAACGTAGAACTTTTAAGCAATATGTTAGCTATAACATCCAATAAATGAAAGCCTCTGAAATTTAAGTCCAACTTCAATATTTACAAAAAAATAAAAAGTGAGAAAAGGAGGGGCGTAAAAAAAGGGATATAATATGGAATATTAGTCAAATTTGAGGAACAATAATAAATAACATAAAAAATGAAGTGTAAATTTATTATTTTATGTAAATTGAAAAATCGAAACTGTTACAAATCATACGTTTACTGTATAATGTAGCACATAAATAAAATTATGAACATAGACAATAAAATCAAATCCTTAATCGTTAAATTAAAATAAACATTAACATCAAAAATATTCTTTATTATTTATAAAAAGAACAAAAATGTTATATTCTCTACTCTTTATTCCATAATAATTTAATTATTCCATATTACCAACTCATCTTAATATGTGTGACACACAAACTCTTCCGATTTCAATAAAGAGTTACAAATCACAATTAAACGACATAATATTATTCATGCAATATTATTAAAAGCGTCTATGTTCTATAAACATTAAATAACTTACATTCAGCTTGTCAGAACACTTTTTAAGATAGTGCTATCACATTTCCAGACGCAACAAAAATAAATAAATGTTTATATTAGAGAAATTCGTCGTACTCGATTCGCATCGAGTTTATTTAATATATTTGACAACACGTTTGACAACAATTGCAACAACTTCCAGTGATCGCCACTTGAATGCAACGCTTTTTTTTTTTAAATAAGCCCCTATTCCATATTAATAACCGTATTAGTATTCCATATTCGCTGCCTTTACCCTACTAGTACTCAATTATCAAATTATAAAATCAAGAAGTTTATAGATAAAAAGGAAATGTAAACTATTTCGTGATAGACAACTGCGGTTAACATTTCCGGTAATTTCGCGGCTTGCAAATTCTACGTCTCATATTTTTATTCTCACGCTGATCTTGCGATGAAATTATCAGCTTTCGAAGTTACGTTGACAGCAGGGAAGTATGCAGAAATAATTAAGGAAACGAACGAAATCCTGGTCCCGATTATTGCGTCAAGATACGAACCCAGCCTAATCTGTTTGTACATTCGTCTACTCACTTCCTCGGAGCCACTTCCTCTTTCATTCGGCCTCTCGCAGATGTGTCTGCGAAACTGGTGATAAGGTATCGGCTTTATCTGGTATTAATTACACGGGCGAACGCACTCGATTGAGATCGTTTTTGTTGCACTCCTCGTAATTACACGCGCTCATTTATCTCGTCTTCGCACGTGCGTCTCGTCTTTCGGTTTAACGTCGGTCTCAACCGGCCTCGCCAGTTCGTCCATTTACACCGGATCGATAAGCACGTTTTCGTCGGGGGTGCGGAATCACCCGATGGGGTAGTTTTATGCGCGCGCACATGCTCTATGACGAGGGTTCGATCGTCAGCGCGCGTTCGTATGGTTTTCGATACGCGTTATCGATGATATAATCTTGATTTGTCCAAATTAATTGGAAGACTCAATGCTCGAGTGATCGATTTTTCCAAATAATTAAATGATTACGATTATCAACGAGAGAGACGAAAGATTGTTCGAATGCGTTATTTCGTGAAACGCAAATAGATTTGAAAGGAACGCATGACTTTTGACCTGCCTCTCGTTTATTCAACTTTTAAACACGTGTTAATTCAATCTGTCAATTAATCTATTTTCTAACAATTCTGTTATTCTTAGATGATTTAAAAATATTTCCACAAGAAATGATAGTTTGCTCTTTTTTCCATGAATCACTTGAATTACCTCACAATCGCTGATATCAAAATGTCTTGAGACGTAAACGACACTCTCTTGTCTGGCAGTATTTATAGAGCGACACGACGGAAGTTGAGAGAACGCACATTGACGCGTCGCGAACGCGAAGAAACTCTCTCTCTCCGCTGTTGCGGCTGAGAAACTTGGCATGCAACTAGTCCCAAGGTAAGACTAGTCAGTTGCTGCATCTCGGCTGCAGCTGACTAGCCTAGATTCGCTTAGGCCTTGCGCGGACGACAGTGCAAAAACGCATGCGCGAAGGAACCCGTTAATCGCACGTTTTATTGCGCGGTCATTCATCCTGCAAAGCGAATTTATATCGGCCAATGTCGATGGACGAACATTTTAGTAACTAAAGTATTCGTCACGATGACGGATGATGTTTTTCCGGTGAAGAAACATCGCTGGAAACGTTCCCCGAACCTTATTCGCGTTGATGAGGGCGGGGGAGGAGAACAAAGGATTAGCAAGAAGATTGTGTTGGGACTACCTTCGAGAAGCTCGATGAGAATTATCGCGTCACTCTGTGGGACGCGTATTTCCGTTCCACACTACTTCTTTCGTGGAACCGTCGGGGCGGGATGGAACTTAATTGCACGTCTGATAATTCGCGCGATGCCATAATGATAGCGCCTTAATTAACGTTGCACCGTTATCAGCGGCTGGGGCTCAAGGTCGCAGTTTTCCGAGGCTCGCCGAACGGATCGCATTTATAATACGATCGGGGAGAGTAACGTGATCGCCGCTCGTATATTGGCTCGTAGAATCCGATAGGCGTACGTCGATTGAGCATAACACGAAGATTATTCTGACTCATTGTGTCTTATTGAAACGCAGCTTGCCATGATAAGGCGTGAAATTGAGAGAAATTTGCGTTGCTTCGTGACAGCTGATCTTTCCGCAGTTTTTAACCTTTCCACGGTTCAATCAAAACAAAATGAGGAATTGCCAATTAAGCTGATATACTACGCATATGTATATTCGTGTATTAACCCTAGGAAGATAAGCATATTTAGAAAGATAAGTATACGTCTATTCGACATATGAAATTTAAATTGAAGTTTTCAAATTATTTTCATATAAATATATTTAATGTTTTATCATTTGGCTTGACTAGGTGTATATATATATATATATATATATATATATATATATATATCTACAAATAAAATTAAATTCATTATTATGCAAATATTATGCAATAATACTAAGAAAATCAATATCCTTTAAAGCATCTCTAAAAATCTTTTACACAAAAAATCTTTGATGTACACACAAATCGATGTAGCTTAATTCTAGTCAAATTAATTGAGAATATTTTGAAATTTGCAAAATATATTTTACTTTTACCGTTTATAATTCTCAAAATCATAAGATCGTTGTCTGTAAGTAGTACAATACTAATTTTCCATTCGAGCATAGCGATTTACGCATCTTGAAGTGCAAGAAAGGTTATTGACATTAATTATTTACGTATCTTCGATGCAATTCAACGTTTGATTTATAGGAAAAGATATTTTCTAATGTTAGAATATTTTTTTTACAGATAACACAGCAGGAAATAACGACGATAAAGAAACATGCGGACACTCGTGCTATCGAGAGGAAAAAAAAAAAAGGTAACAGCTGAATGCGGCGTCCAAAGACGCAGTTTCAAAAACATTCTCCTTCCTTGGGCACGGCACTTCCTACGGCTGGCGACGACCTCTTTAACGGCTCGCAACCGCCGTTTCGTACCGTTTCGAAGGCGGTGTTCCGCATCGTGATTGCCGTCGAGGAAACACGAGCAACTAAATCGCGCATAAGTTTTTCTCTCGAGTAAGCCCGCACCTGAACGTCGAACGTCGGAACGTTTTTCACGCCCGATGCTCGTCTCCGTGTTCGATTCGCTCCTTGACTTCAGCCTCGACCCGAGTTTTTCGCCCGCCGATCGAACGAGCCGCGACAAAACGATCGTTCCGAGGAGACGACGCGATTGTCTCGTTTTACGGCAAAAATCGCGCGATCTTTCGCCACGGATAAAAATATTCACTGTGAAATTACCGATGACCGATGCTTGCTTGTCCGCTGGGTTGCAGCCTCTTCTCCTCTTTGATGTGATCACGATCATTCGCACGACTTTAATTCACGTTATTTAGTGTCCACGACGTTTCACCAGACCTCATCCTTCTCTCTCTTTTCTGACTCGAGAGAATATCCGAGAGAATATTCGAGAGAAGACGTGTTCGAGAGAAAGCCACGTGAAAATTTACATATAAAGCTTTATAGGTCGAATAAAAAATACGGAGAAGTCAGGCTAAACGATCGATCCGCTGATATCTGACTTCACGTGCGATCTTGACGACCAGTTTTAGTCGACTGCGCGATATATGTTGACGCATGTCCGTTGCACGACGATGCGCTTATTGTTTCTCTTTTCCACGCGACACTTTCGAGCTTCTGCGTGATAATCTTACAAACACGCCTTCGATTGCGTAAATGGAATGCACGCGACGATCGATAACAGTGAAGCAATAATAATATTTACTATCATTTTGGCATCGCTATTCATCATTGCAAAATGGTTATGGCATATATGTATGTTGCATAAATGTTTGTGTCTCTTTTCAAATAAAATAATTTTATTTTTCACATGAGATTTTACAGAAACGTGATCATGTTACAGCGCACAAGGATGACTCGTTTCTTTTGCTCTGATCTACAATAGGTGTTTTTTTAGCTTTTGACTCCAAGTGTAAGCTCTGAGTTGAGATGTTAATTAGCTCTAGATTTTACAGTTAGGATTCAACCAAACCGCTTGAAGCTTAAGGCAATGTCACAAACGCTTTTTGTCAAAAAATAATGTAATATAGTTCAAAGCTAAATGCTTACTGCACCTATTGTAAATTGAGTTAAGGTTTTAAGGCCTTAAATGAAGTTAAAGTAACAGACAAGATCAGGACGCAAAAAGAATTAATTAGAAAAAAAATCATTAATGTGGGCAAGATTCGAAAAATCCGACTTGCGCAGCCGCGCGTATAATGCGGTTCCTTCATTCTGCGCCTCGACACCTGTGCGAAAGAAGATTCCCCCGAGTAAATTCGCTCACCCCTGCCCGCCGAAGAGTCGTATGAAAAAGTGGAGAGGGTTCGACCGATGTGCCTATGCCCAGTAATTATTCCGCTTGAGTTACCGGGCAAACGGACGGGCCCCTTAGCGCCCCGAAGAAATTTCTGCCGGACGGTCCCCTCGTGGCAAAGAAGTTATTTGCATCTTTTACCACGAGAAAAGATTTCCGATGCCATTCGAGATAGAACTAAGCTAGCGTGGCGAAACTTTGCGTGTTCCGAAACGCCGCCTGGCAACTATTCGCTTGTTTCGCGAACTAAGTGGGGGATTTTTGTACATTATCTCTCCGCAACACTGTCGTATTGTGCATCGCTACACAAACCAGACGATGTTAGAACAAATTTTAACGCGTTCCTTTTACATCTTTCTGTTAGAAATCAACGGTTCTTTTTTGAAATGCTCTCGTCGTATTCTTAAGAAGTTTTGTTTGTTTGTTTTAATGTCATAAGTACTTATTGGCTGTGACTTATTTAGCTTAGTGTCGTATGTGACTAGCATGTGACTAGCGCGAGTATTTTTAGCTTGACGTGTACCTAATCAATATTAATGTTCGAATAATACACTATGCCTGACCATAGAGAATAATATATCTGTTGAATCTCTTTACAATTTTACCGTTTTCTTCATGCCATATTGATAAAATATATAAGTTCGTGTTGAAAAAAAATTTAATTTTATGAGAAAATTTTCTCACCTCTCGTACGATGAAAGGTTTTGTTTCGATTTCGCGAATAAAATGCAATATACGTAATATTAATTCAAGTTGATAGTTAATAATGTTATCGAAAACCATTTCACCTTGCGCGCGTTCTTGACTTCATTTCTTATCGCGGGTCGTAAAAATCGCGTGCTCCCAGCACTCGAGTATCGACGTTATTAACTTGTCGCTAATGCCTTTCAGATTTGTCCGATAGCACGCGACCACATTCGTTTCGCGTTCTATCCGATAATTGTCGATTATTTCTTCTGGCGAATGGAACGTTGGACCTTCATTTTCGATGTAATTTTTACCTGAAATTTGCAAAGATTCGTAGAGAAATCTCTCAAACTCGCTCTCTCTTTCTCTCTTGAATTTTCACGTGATTTCTAATCATGTTCTTTTCGCATTCGGAGCTTTGTAACTCCAAACCCTCACCCAAAACCACGCGCCTTGATTTCGATCGGGGGAGTCAGCTGTGCTCTCCTTCTTCGGCAGGCAGCAAACCCCGAGCGATTCTTATGAATGGAATGCATATTCATTCAATTTCTGCGCGGTAGCGATAGTGCACGTGTTGTCTTCCACGGATCCGACATATGCTAAAATCTTTCGTGCCAACTGTCGCTTCCTGCATGAATCTACGGACCTTGAAATGTATTCTTTTCGCGGAGAGAAATCACCCCGGTCACGCTCTGTTCGAGGAAGAGACTCGCGCGAGAAAGGGGACAGGTTGCCATTGGGTGTAGGAAGTGGGTGTAGGAAATGAGTCAAGCGTTTGATTTACCTTTCCAGAAAATCATTGCAGATTGTAACAGTCGTTGGAAATTGTGCCGCTATAAGTTTTTATATTCTAAGAAATGTGTCGAGATATTGAATATTTTTTCTAAGAACGCGGAGGAAAATAAGAATGCGGACAAATAAATAAATAAATTCCTTTTCTATTAAAAAATATCTGATGTAAAAATGTATGTCGACATGAGTTTGACTCCGAAGAAAGACCTCGAGAAATCATATGGTCTCTTTGAACCGAAGGGTTCCCCCTTCGTTAATGTCTAAGATTTAAAGTTAGTCTGCGGTATCAGCCCTCCATGTTTTCTGCTGTGTAACTGTGGTTTAAATCGGTATAAAAAAAGCAACTCTCCCCTCCCTCCGAGGGGCCATTTCAGCGGGAATACTTCCTGTCGGTTGTTTTCATCCGGCAGTCGCGACGTTTTCAGGGGCGGAAAGCTGCACGAGAAAAGTCGAAGCGCGCGGCCTCATGTGCATCCAATCTGTCTCCGTCACGAGCTACAGCCGTTTATAAACGTGCGAAGAGGGTCCGCGGGATAGACGAAGAAATCACGGAATGCTCGGAAAAAGTGAATCACTGCTAGATATTAATGGAATTTCTTCGTATAAGAAAATAAAAGAAATGACAAAGAGAAACAAATCCAAGTGACACTCAATTTTCACGATAAGATCGCCGATATGACGTCATCTGAACTTGATGAAAGTTTCACTGAATTTCACGTCAATTTGACGTTATTGTAACATTATGCGTTGCTTATTGGACAGACACAAATACGGAAAGAACGGTTTTGCTGAAGTATCTTAAAATTTCGATACAGATCCGAAAATATTTTTGTTGGGCCATCAAAATAATTATAAAGAGCGCTTTAATGTTGATAATATTGCAAAAAGTTTTAACCAATTTCCAACCAATTTAAATATCTTCAAATTATTTTGATGGTCCAAACAAAATTATTTTTAGATTTGTCTAAATTTTTGATACTTGAGCAAAATCGTTTTTTTTTTTCGTATAAATTGAATGTTAAATTAAAAAATTGTTTTTATATTATAGTAACTAACACTTTATATTTCGCACGCAATTGGATTTTTAATAAAATACCTTCGAATAAGCTGTGGTAGAAAACGCGCATCGTTGGAACAGTGTGTTCCGTAAACAAGCGTTATTAAAGATCCTTCACCTCACGGCATGTATTCTATGTAAGAACGCAAACTAGAAATTACCGTAGGATCGCGGAGATTTCCTCGACGCTCTCTTGTTCCGATGATCGCTATCGCCTGGTTAATTATCTCGGGAACCCCTTTAAAAATTAACGTTACAGCACACAATACAATTGCGATCTGCATTCTGTAATCTCTATATCGCGTGAAACGTCTTTCTAAATATATTCCTCCTCATTTGGTTTGGTTACTTTTTTCTGAGTTGATTATACAGTTTTTAAACTTTATCGTTGGAATTCGCAGTCCGTGACATTGTTTGGAAAAACACGTTCTGCACTATTTAGATATAATTTATGACAATTCATTCGTTCGTGAGCTTGCATTTTTATTCAAAGCTTCGGGGCCATCGATTTTTCTCCTCGAATCAAGACCAACCGCAATTCTATCCGCCCCCTTTAATCTCGTGCCACTAGACGAAAATAGATTTACGTAGGTCGCGGAATATCGTTTAGTAGTTTATTTCGCGTTCGCGTAACGTACGTTCATTTGCGGCAGGTCAGTGACGCGTATGCGTCCCACGCTTTGAACAGAGATCAAGAAAGAGACGACAATTCTTTTGTGATTTTAACAAGGTCGAGAACAAGGTGTAAAACTGCATTTTTTACTGAAGTAGTCTTTTATTTTCGACTGCTACTTGAGAGTCTTTCTTTCTTCCAGCACATTTATCGAATTCAAAATTATAACTTCATATCCACAAGAGTACAATATTTTTCAAGTTTAAGAGATAATTGTTTTATGTTATTCATCTATATATTCGTAATATTTTTTAATAATAACATAATTGTATAAAATTTCTATTTAATGATGGTACGATGCATACGGTAGAATATTTAAGAGAAAGATAATACTGGCGGCGAAAGCGTCGCGTGCATTCGATGAATTTTACAGACACATGAGGCACGAGCGCAGCACTTAGCACTTTCGGCACATCCTCGTTCAGATTTTCAAATATTTGCTCTCGCACTGTCTGGAATGCAAAAGACCCGCGCAGACATCGGTGACTTTTTTCCCGTGAATCCCGTCACAATGGTACGATACACGGTGGAAAAGTGTTAACTTGAAATAAAAACCAAATTTTTAAACGTGCACGGAAGGAACGGTTTTGCTGAAGTATCTAAAAATTTAGTTGGATACAGATCTGAAAATAATTTTGTTAGACCATCAAAATAATTATGTGGGACGTCTGGTTGCTATATCAAAATTTTTTGCGGCATTGCTTGAGCGTTCTACATAATAATAATAAGTTTAATAAAATTTTTAGATACTTTAATAGAATCGTATTTTTCACGTGGAGAAGAAAACCGATTTTTCGCGCTTAAGTTGCTTGAATATAAAAACTTTCGCTTGTTGTTTTTTGCACTTTCTTGTTCTATTCGTATTTCTGTACGCGTAAAACATTACCAAGCAAGGTAAAAGGATAATTATCATTCCCGTTCCCACCCGAGAATATTCACGGAGAGCACTGCAGTATATCAAAGTATATAAATTTTAATTGCTTGTAATTGCTCATTACACATGTTCAGGGAATTCGCCATTTATACCAAGAGGTAATGTTTGATCTGATCTTAGGGCATGATAACAGATACATTTTCTTCTCTCTTTGTATCTTTATTAAATTATCATGACAATCTTTATTATTTTGCTTTGCTAAATAATTGCTGTAATTTGTAACAAGAGAAATATTTTTAGGATAAGCTTTACTCGACATAAATAAGTGAAAAGTAATCAAGTTAGTTATTTGAATTGCTTTTTGTTTTTCCAAATATCAATTATTCAGCTAAATTTTTAGATACTTCAACAAAATTGTTCTTTCCATATGTAAGAATTCATAGAAATAGACGAAAGAAAAGTAAAAATATTTTTTTTAACGCATATGTAAATTTATGGATATTTAAATAATCTTATAAAATAAAAATTAAACAGAAGATAATTTCAATTTAAATTAGACAAACGCTAATAACATCAAAGATGTAATGTAAATATCTATTTATAAAATCAATTTATGCAATTAAATATTTGTGTAAATATCTTTATAATATAGAATAAACGAATAAAAAAATGTTTAAAGTGAAATTATTTTTTAAAATATTTATTTTATGAGATTATTTAAGTGACTATAAATTTACATATGCAATTAGAAAAGACATATTTGTTCTTCCATTATTTCCATAAACTTCTACATGGGAAAAAACGATTTTGCTGAACTATTTAAAAATTTAGCTAGATACAGATCTAAAATAATATTGTGGACCATCAAAATAATTATTACGATAGAACGCTCAAACAAACAGTTAGGTTATCAAAACTTTATGCAACATTGCTCATCATATTAAAGCTCATCATATATTCTACATACTTATTTTGGCCTAATTATTTTTAGATGTGTATTCAATTAAATTTTTAGATACATTAGCAAAATCGTTTTTTTCCGTGTAAATGAAACATTCATTAAGGATTAACAACACTATCCAACCTGGAAATGAAAATGTTGTAATTTCTCTCTTATCTTACGCTTCTTAGCGATTTCCGACCACGATTTGCTCCCACCGCTGTATTGTAAGCGTCACGCAAGCATGGACACGATGTATAGTTCTATCGTCGATGACGCGGATACTGTCCTCGATATCGAAGAAAGACGGCATAAAGAGGAGACCCCGTGGACGCTTCCAGTCTGGCCGGAATTTAAAACCTCAGCACAATCACCTTTCTCTGCCGCGAGAAATCCAAGACCATTGTCTTGAATCCGAGGAGAGGCCCGACCAACAATGTAATATTACACTAGCTGTTAAATCCCGTATGTAACATTAGTCACGTGCAACCCCTTTCCCTCTTCTTTCACAGACCCACTCACGTCCGTTCTCGATCTGTCTCGATCTGTCTCCTTGTTATTACGAATTACCGGACGCGAGAATGACCACAAGATCACTCGGTTCTGTGCGGTACATTTCAACGCGGTATACAGAAAGAATGATTTTGTTGAAATCTAAAAATTTAATCAAATACGGATCTGAAAGTAATTTTATTAAACTGATAAAATAATTATGTAGGACGTTCAAATTTTGTTATTCATTGCTTGAATATCAAAATATTTTGCAGCTCGTCACGCTCGGCATGCTTGAGCTTCCTATATAATTATGTTGATAGTCTAACAAAATTATTTTCAGATTTTCAATTCTTTCGTTTAGTACATTTCCACGAATTCGTTTTGCGTAAATACGCTACGATGCATCGTCCAGCTCATTGTACGCATAACGGATACTATGATCTCATGTGGTCTCTCGTATAGTTTAGTGAGATATCGGTCGTATATGTATGTGTCACATATATTCATTCGAGATATTACATGAATGAACAGGCATATGCATGTCATATCAAGATATTAAAACTTGAAATGATCACCAATGTGTTGGTTAATCATAAATCGAATACATTATGGAAATCTTAAACATTTTAAATTATCTGATTTTTTTCTACATCGTGCTAATCTGCAAAAAAGAGTTGGTTTAAACTCTTCTTTTTTGCAGATTAAAAAAAATTAGATAATTTAATGTTTAAGAATTCCATAATGTATTCGATTTAAGACAAAACGAGATAAATATGAATATAAAGCAATTTTAAATGTACTTTTGATTTACAATATTTACAGTACAAAGTAAGTTTGAAGCAGAAAATCTTCGAACAAAGGTATTATAGTACTAAAAAANAAAAACGATTTTGCTGAGAAACCTAAAATTTTACTAAATACAAATTTGAAAATAATTTTGTTGGAATCTTAAAAATAATGAGTAATGTTACAAAAAATTTTAATATTCTAGCAACTAGTTTGAGCGTTCTACATAATTATTTTGATAGTTCAGCAAAATTACTTTTCTGATCTGTATTCAGCTAAAATCTTTAAATCTTTTAATAAAACCGTTCTTTCTATACGATTAATCTGTAGTATAATATCGTATACAATTTTTATCTGAAAAATGATCATTCTTAATTTGAAATGAAGTTAAGAATCATGGTACACGGATGACTCAATCGCTCCACTAATTGGCGAAACAAAGTTGTCGATGTGCACGCTCTATTGAATAGCGCTATCGAGTAGCGGATGTATACGATTTTATAGCGTTACAAATTTATTTACTGAAAGCAGGGATGTGACTGTGCGTCGCGTATCATAATTCAAAGCTATAATACACATAACACAGGTCTGTAAATTGGGAGGGTCGAAAGCTGTTTGACAACTTGGAGACATTTCCGAAGCTGTCTCTTATACACATCTAGATGTGTATAAGAGACAGCCGTGAAAGCTGTTTGACAACTTGGAGACATTTCCGAAGTAATTTTTCGCGTAGAATACGAATCTGGCTTCAGAATTCCTCCATCACGTCAATATTCTAAGATATTCTAACTTAAAAGTGCAAAAAACATGATTTTCCAATATTTTTGAGGTTATGTTACTCTACGGGATTAATTTTTTTCACAAAACGCGTTATGGCATCTGGAAATACTACTTTTCCCCTTCAAAATCCATTTTTAATCGTTCGAATATCTTTTTTCCTTTCCGAGAAATCGTCTGTGCAATTTTATTAGTTTGGCATATTTGTCGATATTTGATAACACAACCCAACATCATCCGGTTGTTTTAGTCTAATAAGATTTTCAGATGTAATTTTTTGCATAGAATACGAATCTGACCTCAGAATTTCTCTATCACGTCAGGATTCTGAGATCAAATTAGTTTTGCATATTCGTCGATATATATAAATTAATTTGACGATTCGGAAAAGAAAAAAGATATTCGACCGATTAAAAATGGATTTCGAAGGAAAAGAGTAGTACTTCCAGATACCATAACGCGTTTTGGGAAAAAAATTGACTTCATGGTGTAACCATAATCTCAAATATATCAAAAAATGTGTTTTTTGCATTTTTAGGTTAGAAAATCTCAGAATCCTGACGTGATAGAGAAATTTTGAGGTCAGATTTGTATTCTACGCAAAAATTACGTTTGAAAACCTTATTAGATTTAAAACAGCCGGATTAGATTATATAATCAATTGTGCAATTGACAATTCCCCCTTCATCTTAAAAAGAATTTAAGAAAAAGAAGATCATCTTTGCTATCAATCGCGGCGAGTAAGCGCACGTTTTGTATCGTTGCGCCGAATATAATGTTTTTAAAGTGATAACAATGCATCGAAAGATATTGATGTATGAAAATAATTAAAAAATTTCTCATTATCTCCTTTTAATTCTTTATCTAAAATTAATCAAATTCCAAACTGTTGTTTAGCATTGAATGTATTCAATACCTATGTCGTCTTCTTTTGAAAAGCATTGCTAACAAAAGCGTTTCGTCGAAATTCACACTGTAAATAAATTTGTAGCGCTATAAAATCGTGTACATCCGCTACTCGATAGCGCTATTCAATAGAATTACTGAATCGGTGACTTTGTCTAGTCATTTAGTGCCCATGAGCTGCCCATGTATTATGACTCTAATTATTATCCAAAATAGTCTCTAAAATTATTTTAACGCTTCTCTCTCTTCTGTTATGCTACACAAACAATTTCGACTCACTTGTGCTTCGCAGTTAACAAGATTCTTCTATAAACTTTAAAAAATGCAAGGATCATAATTGTACGACCGATTGTCGAAAATTATACTGTGCAAATATTGATTATGACTTATTAAAATTTGAACCGTTCTTCGCAAGTTTATCGCACCGACTGATGCTGCGTGCTTCTCGTCGGTGAAATATGGAATGGTGCGTGGCTCTTTCAGCGTAAGTGGGCAGTCGGTGTCTCTTACTCTTTAAAGGGACGTGTGCATAAAACTGAATTCCTCTGCGGTTAATCCATTTACGTCTATTTATAAGTGGAACACACGCTGCCCTGTGGAATTTGACTTCAGTGCACGTAGGCATACACGATTGTTCATTATGGCGAACGATTGAATCGAAACGATCGAACATAAAAAAGGAGCCAAGTGCATGTAAAAAACTGTTATATATTGAAAAAAAATTTATTGTTCAAAATGTTTTAATATATCCAATAAAAAATATAAAGTAATTTGCAACATAAATACGATGGTTTTCGTAAAAAGAATGTTTAGATAAATAAGTCGTTTAATATTTTATAATTCTGTTAACAATATTTTTCAGAAAAAATATTGAAATCAAAGAATTGTGCCAAACAAAAAGAGGAAATGTGATAAACGTAAAGATTAAACCTCAATCAAAGTAATGAAAGATAATTAAATGCAGTTGAAAAGTTAATGAGAAGATATAAAACATGATTATAAAAACAGATTATTTCAGATTATTTCAATCTTCAAATCCTATTTTCTCATAACATTTTATAACATTTTAATAAATTTAATTAAATACTTTATAATACTCGAAAAAATAATTTAGTTAAACTGTAATTATAATATATGTGCGAAATTTCAGTATATGTTTATAAAGAATTTTTAAAGATATAGATAATCAGGTATATCCTAATGGAATGAAAGATTTAGTCAAAAAGAATGGAAGAAATAACAGTAAAAATAAAAAAATTTGATTGCAATATTTAACAATAATTAAACAATATTTAACCTGGCGAAAAGCTTGGCGCTGTTAAATATCTCGAAATATAATAAGGTAACGAAAACAAATAATGTTTAATTTAGACCTTAATTTGCCGCACACACACATCGTATACGCGCTCATCATATTTATTTTGGCTGCATTCAGTTTAGCAGCGCCAAGCTTTTACATTAAACATTTTTCTCTCACTTTTTTTACTCACACACCAGCGTTTCATTATCCAACTGAAAATCACGAAATTCATTTATCTTATTTTGCAACAGAAGCGCCAATTTTAACAAAGCACTCGCACGAATCGCTTTCAACTAGCAAATTAACTTATGCCCGGCAAATATAATTTCTTTAAAAACTTTTTCTCTGATCCATCCGTTTGTCAACAATACATCTACGTATATAATCGCATAACGCTTTATTAACTTCCTTAATTACATCTATATTACTTTTATATTTAACCGCTATATGATCGAACGCACTACACGAAAACATTTAATACCTCTTTCTTTACAGTACATTTGGCAGATATAATCTCGCTCATCGCAATTATAATCGCGGGTTTTTTCGACGATCTTTGCTCCGCTCTTTTTAAATTACTAGCGTGATGTTGCTTTTTCTGAAGGTAGATTATTTTGTTGTTCCTTATACGAATATTTCTCGAATGCTTTTAAAAGCATCACATGAACTCGAAATGATGGATTATAGTCTGATTTGACAGAAACGAATATTTTTCAATAATATAATCTATTTTTTCAAAGTTTTCGACGCGATTTGCCAAAATTATTTTATCATAAAGATAGTCTCTGAAAATCTCTTCTTTACACCAAGTGCGTTCCTCGAACCATTTCCCGATGATCTTATTTATTTGTAGAAAAAAACATATCGTTCAGATTTAACAAAAAGTTATCAACCGAAATTTTGAAATGTAAAAAAAAAAATTTTGAATATAATCAATCGATTATTCATTCTTTCAATCGTGAACCAAAATCAAAATGTGCATCATGTTGTTAATGATAAATTGTTTTTAACAGTCTCATCCGCTTTTCTCAGTTTCAAATTTATCATTCTACAGAGTATTCTAATAAAAAATACCTAAGTAAAGAAGCTATCTTTGTTTTTGTAATAACTTGAGAAATAAACATAAAAGTTAGCATTTTTTATTTATTTGTCGAATTATTACAAAAATAAATTGGCATCTTGTTAGAAGCTATTACCTGCCCTTGTTCAGCAATTTTGAAATGATGTTTATGGCGAGTCCGGACAATGAATTCCACGTCATCGTCCGCCTCCGCTCGCTTAGACTCCGATCTTTACCGGTCGCGTGACCGCATCTCTGATCTCCATTGCAAGGCATAACTCGATTTTTCGTCATGCCAACTTAAGTTCGCGCAAAGCTAGTTCTGTTTCTCGTGATGTAGCTCCATTTCTTGTAGTATCAAATTCCGATTTATTCAATATTTGACCATCGCATCTTGCCTGCATACCGACTACTCTCTAGATGCATCGTTCGATGCACCACTCATCCACGAGATCCACTGACATCAATCAATTTATTAACTGTGTTTTTGTTCCTATCTGCCCAAGAATTTTTAATTTCTCCTTCAATTTAAGCATCGTGAGATCAAATACGGAAAGAAATATTGGCTGAAGTATCTAAAAATTTAGATGCAGATGCAGATTTGAAAATAATTTTGTTTAAACCATCACATGGAAAGAATGGTTTTGCTGAAAAGATCTAAAATTTTAGCTGGATACAGATCAAAAAATTAATTTTGCTGGATACAGATAAAAAAAATAATATGTTTGTTTTTGTAAAATGTTTTAATACACGTTCCGTGCCACGTGCACCACCGATGGTACAATGGTTAAACTTTCCATTCAGGCCGCGTGTACACGCTGACACATTTATTTAATGCACTAAAAACATATATTTTATAATAAGTTTAAGAATATATTTCCACCAAAAGAAGATACACGATGTGATAACTACTATATACAAGCTAATTACTTATGGACTGATGATGTGATAAAATATTATGTGATAATATATCAATCTTTAGTTAAAACATCAAATGACCTGAATGAAAAGTCGAACAAAAAGCTCGGCACAGAACGTGTTAAACATTATCAAAATAATTATAAAGTTATTTTGAATTTTAAGATGAGAAATTAGCGATTTATATAGAGAAAGAATGAAAAATCGCTAACCGTCAACAAAATAATAAAAAAAACGTCTGCCTAACTGCCTCTCTATTTAATTAAAATTTAATTAATAAATTATATAATAATGTGTTATTTATGCACTTTAAATCCAAAAGGAAAAAATTTTTATACTTATTTCATTTAGCTAAAAAAAATTTCTGAGGGACTGAATAGAAAAGCTGTACCTYCTCCCTTATGTTAACAATCCATTATCCGATAATCAATTATTCAGGATTTATGTGTTATTTATGGGCTTTGATATTAAAGTAATTTTGATTTTTGTGCTGTATTTCTTAAGAAAATTCTTTTAGTGCAAACAGTAATATTCGTAAGTAGTTTAAAATTGCAAAATTACGTTATTTAATTTTATGCAAAATATATTTTTAATTTATGCGCTATTTCCAACTTCGATGTTTGCGCTACAACATTTAAGGGGATTTCTCTTTTGGTGCCTGAGATATCGCCATTAAATTTCTTCAAAATGGAAAAGATTATTAAATTTTGTACTTACGATTTATATTCTTTTATATCTAAGTAATTTTGATTTTTACGCTGCAATACTTGGAGAACTTTACTCTTGACGCTCCAGAGACATCGATATAAATTTTGTTTTGATGAAAACTCAATGGAAAGACGTTTAAACTAGTTGCTATAATATCAAATTTGTTACAATATTGTTTGCAATATTGTCATTATTTTTCAGGTCAGCAAGATTATTTTGATGGACCAATAAAATTATTTTCAAATCTCCAGCAAAAATTTAGATATCTCTCGGTAAAATTTTTTTTTCTGTGCAAATAATTTTTCTATGCATAATAATTATAATATAACACTTAATCTTAGGCTGTCACCAGGTCACCAGGACCCGGACTGTTGATTTCAACGTAAGATATCTTTTCACTGTGCTTGAAAATCGAAAAATCACAACTTGAAAAGTAATTTTTTAAGTAAAATATCATTTAAAAAAAAAAGTATTTTTCAATAATTTTTTTTGATAAAAATAATTAAAATGTTTATTTGAAAATAATTAAAATGTTAATTTTTTAATAATCTATTTAAAATCTATTAAATCTATTAAAATCTATTTTTTGACATTTCAAGTTTATCTTAGAATTTTTGAAGAATTTTTGAACACTTAGTTTTTTAACAGCAGCTTATCAAAAACTAT
The DNA here is from genome assembly GCA_037157785.1 of Cephalotes varians. Taxonomy (NCBI): domain Eukaryota; kingdom Metazoa; phylum Arthropoda; class Insecta; order Hymenoptera; family Formicidae; genus Cephalotes; species Cephalotes varians. The sequence goes on along the minus strand of JANQDE010000094.1, from coordinate 485,864 downwards.
TTTGAGTCACGGTGATCTAGTATGACAGTCTCGTTAAAAAAAAAAATATGTTATAGTTTAGGCACTGATGACAATGTTACAAAAAGTTTCATATTTTACAAAAAAATTTTCAAGGAAGATATAAGAGGATTTAAAAAAAAAATCATTGCATGTTTGCAAAGAATACATCCATCATTAGCTCGATTGATTAAAAATATACTATATATAATAGTAGATAATATATTAATTCATATTAAATAATATATATATAATTGAGACAAATGGATACACATTATGCAATATTTATTTAAATTGCTTAATAATATTTTTATTATATAATTTACGTTGTGCTTTTACTCATATATATATACACACACATATATATATATATATATATATATATATATATATATATAATATCAATATAAAAAAACTAAAAATATGCATATCTTTATTTTATCCATCTCATATAAGTTGAATCAGCAACTCTTATGTGCATTTATTTCTTCAAAAAATATTTTAAATGCTGAAAAATTGCTGAAACATTTTAAGCGTGTATCTCCCAAAATAGAAAGTGAATATTTTAATAAAAATTCATGACTGCTCTATAAAAAAAAAGAAAAAAAATTTGCGCGCACAAGTAGTTTAACATATATAAAAGTATTCATTTATAATTATACAATAACAAAGCATTAGTAATAAAATATTAACGCGGAAAACACATATAAAAAATATATAATTCATTTACCATGTTTAATTCCTTCGAATCAACAGTTTTTAAAACGATTTGTTTCTAAAATGATTGTATAAAACAGTCGTGATAGCAGGCTCCTTCATTCCTCGGAACTTTCCGATGAGTTGATTGTATCTTGCCATATGTTCCGAAGCCCATTGTATCGTCGACGGTAACATTATTGCAGCCATAAAACAAGAATCCGTATTACCAGCCTCAATTAGACCTTCTATAATACTAAGCTTGAATTCTTCATATTCAATAGATTTGACATATCTCTCAAATATTTTGAGGAAGTATTCGAGAACTTCGGCCATGAATGAGAGTAATGGCGATGAGAAGATATCGATTAAATGAGGCAAGTGTTGACCAATTCTCAGGCCAAAGGATTTCATGCTTGAAGATTCCTTGCATTCTTGAAACTTCTTCGTATACACTAACAGCAAATAAGACCACGCGTCCTCTGTAGGTGACAAGACAGATGAAAATAAAATTTGCATATTATCGACAACTTGCGGGTTAACAGACATATTGGAGCGAAAATAGTTGCTAACGTAAATAATAACGAAATCATTTATGAATGAACACACGGTTTTGTTGACTGGATAGAAGAATTTTTCCAGAGATTGAGGCATATTGCAATAAGTCACTGAGTTGCGAAAGAGTTCGGCGAATACTTTAAAACGTGCTTCCTGTTTGTCCTTTGAAATGTTCTCTGAAATGTACCATATCGCAAAGCTATTCGCCTTGTTAGATATGTCAGTATCGACGTGGAATAAAAATCTTCGAAGTATATTCTCGGCGAATTCTTCAGACAGAAAATTGAAAACGTCTAAAAGCATTGTCAAATACTGGGCAATGTGTCCGTTTATCTTCTTAATGTCGAGTCCCATTTCTTGAAAATTGTCTATCGTTTTGAGCCGCAGATCAAGATATTTCACAACATATTCATTGGAGATGGAAAGTGGCATCATTTTTGAAAGTAGCGCTTCGTCATCAAGATTCAACATCGACACAATTTGACAATATAGAGACCAAGTTTCGAATCTTGGATTTGTCAAGAATAATCTCTGGATTTCTTCGAACAAAACTTGTCGTATTGAATAATGTTTCTCGGTCGACCATGTTTTTTGGTAGAAATTTATAAGTTCATGGAAGCTTAATTGCTTGGAAGCAAAGGACATCAATCTAATCCCATGTTTTCGTACGCTCACGCGCATACTTATCAATTTTTGCGCGGTTGATATCACTTTGGGTAAAGAAGTCCGCCTACTTATATTCGTTAGTGTCATCAAAGCTATTGACAAATAATCTCCTTTGCACAATTTAATCACGAGATCGAGAGATATTGGCGGATTAGAAAGTCTCATGCTCAATGATAAATCTTGTACAATATTGTAGTTACTTTGGGCGTAATTCGGATAACTAGTATCTATTCTTGTTTCCGTAGGCATAAAAGGATCGATTAGTTTTGTCACTGCATCACCGTGAAGTAGATTAGCCAAAATAGCTATGCTAGATGATATTTTATTTCTATGTTTTTTGTAAAACACGTAATCCATACAACATTCGGCAAATTTAATGGGTAGGTCATTATACCAACGCATAGCCCTGATAAAATGTTGTACTTGTTTATAATAATGGTTTTCCATACTGTCTTCTAAGTATTGTTTCCAATTATTCAGTATATTTGGTAAATTTCGTTTCAGCACAGCGAGCGCCGCGCCTGACGTTACTTTCATAATAGAATCTGGGAACCAAAGTTGATGTAATATTGGTTCATGTAACTGTAACAGGGCTTTTATACTTAAGGGATATTCATCTTCTTCTCTCATTTCGAGAATAATGTCTACTAGCCAAGGATAGTCTGTAATCGTCATTTTTTCTATCTTGATGCTCGACTTTTTCCATCTTGTGTTGAAATTGTATATCGCTTGGACAAATTTAAAATTGTATTTTTTTCGATCTTTTAGATTTCTAAAAGACTTGTTTCGAATAAGATTTGCGAAAGTTACAAGGCATCGTCTCTCATATTGTGGATATTCTGTAAGTATGTTGAAGTTTATATATGTATTGTTTTCTAGAAATATGTTGATCAGATCCTCGATTGGCATACCGTGTATAAGTCTGAAATGTATCATAGCCAAGAGTATGTCTTCCGGTGTAAATTTATTTTTAATATGAAACAATCGGACAATTTCCATTACAAGAGAAGCCTGTTTTTCGTTTAAATGAGGTACATCATATATTATCAAAAGTGTTTGGAACATTTCTTCAAATATATAACCGTTTTCGTTCTTATGTCTGTTTAAGAAGTACACCAAGGTATCGTATAACGCATCATCATCCTCATTAATCTTACAAACGTAAATCATTTGCTTAATGAAACCAAGTCTATCTCTTTCTTCTGCAGTTTTATTTATTTTTTCCTTGATAGCTGGTATCGCTTCGTTAACAGGTAAATAACAAATCCAAGCTGTCTCGTAATTTTCGGGATTACTAGACGCGTCCTCCTTTTCGATTTTAATTCTAGCTTGTTTGATCCGTTCCTCGGCAGATAACACTCGTAACAAATCCGGCGTCACATTTCTCGTGTCGTCAAGAAGATCGGCATTATATTTGTTCTTATACGATTTTCGGAGTAACTCGTATTTTTTATCACGTGGATAATGCTTCAAATAATTGAGCATTGTATCCGTAGAAAAGGAAGATATTTCTTCGGGCAACATACCTGGAAATATACTTTCCATTAAATGCGCGTTGATTGTTTTCAATGGTAAGATGCAAATGTATGTAAGCGGCTTTATCAGGTGTTGCCTAGCTTTTTTCAAGAATAATTCAGCACACGTGTTGCTCAAAACAATATTCGGTAGATGAGTCTCATACAGCTCCACGAAATCTTCCACTCGCTTCTTTATTAATTTGGGTAAAAAAGACTTGTATCTATCGATGCCGATCGCGAAGGGAGTGCACTCAGTCGCGAACGGAATGCGCTCAGTAGCATTTTGTACAGGCTTCAATAATTCGAGAAAACGCACTACCAAATTCGGATTTTTGCGGAAGATCTTTCTAACAATTTCTACAGGTAGCACGAGTCTCTTCTCCACGATCGTTTCATAAGCAAAAGTCTCGTCGCAAGCCATGAACAATGGATAGACGGTTTGAATGTCGTAAATAGACGCCATTGCCGTGAACATTTGCTGCGCGAAAATCGGATCCTTGCCGGACAATCGATGTGCGAGTGTGATCACGATACGTGTCCTCGTGTTTATGGAAACGTAAGGGAAGAGACGTTCGCAGAAGTACGCGACGTCGACGATCTCCTTGTGGCTGCCATCGAAAAACCAGGAGGCCTTAAGAGCCCGGTTTATTATCGTCAAGTCCTCGCACTTGAGCGCTGACGCGATGTCCTCGTGCCTCTTCTTCTTGACGGCGATTTCCACGCGTAACAGGGGCAACAATTCTGGCGGAAGTTGTTCAAGATCTTCGCTCGTCTCATGTAAAGCCAATCTTCCGATCCAGCTCAACTTTTCACCAGCGGTATCGCCCGGTATCTTTTGAATCGCCTGCAGATAAGACATCTGCGAATCGCGATCCATCATGACGCTCAAAGATAACGGAATAAATGAAACGAAACGAAAATATTCTATATGTATATATCCTGTAAGTAGCGTGTGTTTTTATCTTCTCGCGTTATCCGGCAAAATTCGTCATTTCGCTAAGTAAATCTAAAAACCTTTGAACATCTTGTTTATTCCGTTCGATTAGTCGAAGGTCAAATCGATGCGCAAGCGCGAGCGTCTTGGCGAACGGAAAATTTTCGCGTGGAAAGCGCCACGTGGATCACTACGAATTTAGAATGTTCATCGGTTCCGAAATGCACGCGAAACACTAGCGAGACCAAGTCCTTGACAAAAAAAACGGAAGGTCGTTTTTCGCTAGGTGCGTGAAAGAAGCTTCGATCGATATACAATTTGATACCGTTCGTATGCAACTAATTGCAAATGTCACTCGCACGCACTAATTGACTATACTCGTACAATCTTTCACGCACGTGATCCTCCGAGATTTAAATTAAATTCTTGTCGAATTTCGATCAATTTCACAATGTCTCGTAACGACCCCTTCCATGAACTTCGTACCGCGTTACGTGGCTCGCGTTTTCACCTGTTCACTTCGATCGGACTCACGAAACGATCGATCAGCAATGTACATACACGAACTTGCAAAAATATTGGCACAATGGCGAAGGAACGACCAGGAGCCTCGTGCGAAAGACGCATGCGCCGCACGCTTCACGGTCTCGATAACGTGACACATAAAGTCTATTGCACAATGAAAAGCATACGTAATAGAAACGGAGACTAAACACAGGCAATAGATTTTAACAACAGGCTTAATTAGTGGCACGTAGAAAAACATAAGCAGTAAGACGTAAGCAATAGAAATCAACATTTTCACCTTATTTCATTCTTCACCTTATTGTCTTATGTTCTCTATTTTGATTGGCCGATTTACTGCTTACGTTTTTCTATACGCCGCTAGTCTTAAAAGCAACGATGTATCATCTTAAAATCAATCCTAGATCTCAAATGGAGAGAGAATTGACCAATCGCATTCTCAATTGAATTGTTTAAATAGGATTGGTCAATTTTTTTTTTTCGTTTGAGCTCTCGGATCGATTTCTAATATCGTGAACACAAGGCTTTAGGATTGTTGATTACTATGAAAGTTATAGCAAATTTGATTGGGTGCATTAACGCGCACTTGGTGCACATTAAAACCGTTATATACTGATCTAATCTGAATAAAAAAAATAAAATATCTTGAGTGATAAAATGTCCAATACATATCTTAGCGAATAGCACAATAAAGTATTAAGGATTTCGCAGTTTCTATATTTATATAGTTCTATATTTATACTAAATATATATATATATCTTTATATCAGTTTGTGTACAATGTTTTAATGTATATTGCGTCCAATTAAATTTGCTATTAGTTATCTAGTGATGCTTTAAGCTCGCTTTTTTCTTCTCATTTATCTCTAATTATATTATACGACATATATGGCAATGATGGAAAAGAAGCAATGCCTTACAATTAAGTTGAATTTAAATCTGTATTCATAGTTTGTTCTTATATTTAAGCCATCTTAAGTATAGTTTTAAGATATCATAAGGCAATCACAGAGCGATATTAGCATCTTAAGATCTTACTTAAGATGGTCTTGAAATAAGAATTGACTATGAATATCAATTTTAGAATCAATTTTTCTCTAAAGAAAATATTATAGCTGTGAGACTAAAGTTATATAAACAGGACTTTGCAAGTTTCTGTCATCAATCCGATAACCTGTCAGCAGGTTTTGTTTAAATTATGAGTTTAATGCAGACTATTACTATACAGATCTACAATGGAAATCGAATTTGCAAATCAGAAAATTACTAGCACATATTTGCGATCAGAATTACTTTCTTATATACTGTACTAAACTCTCTCTTATTTTTATTAACCTCCATATTTTTACTAACTTTTATATTTTCCGCCACTGCATGTATACACTCAATTCACGAATCGCAAACACAATCGTTTATATTTTAAAGACGTTTGTACACTATATGCTATGGTTGGATTCCGTAAAACACATATGCGCGCATTTGTCTATTCATGTCACATATACTATAACAAAATACGCGCATATGCGCTTTTCAGAATCTATCCAGCCTATATAACTACCACCAATGACACCAATAACTATTAAACACGCGCCGCGAAACTTAATGACATCGTCGAACGCCAATCAAATGTGTAGAAAAGGAGCAATGCGCGCTATCTCGCAGACCCTTTCATTCTCTCGTTCACTTTTTAATACTCGACACATCGATCGACATGCATACATCCTTGATCCCTCTTGCACCTCTTGCGTTAAAAAGCATAGAGATAATACACAATTATCTCTATGTTAAAAAGACTGCAAAAGGACATCATCTCCATTCCGTAGCTTCGACGAACGACGACGATGACATTTCTCAATAATGATAATTTCTATAATTTCTAGATTCGGACTTTGCGTCGCAATATTTCCGCTCGTAGGGCACGTAGAAAAAAAATAAAAGCGTTCTTATGATACTCAAACCCAAGCTATCGATTAAGTCTATTTAAAACTTAATCGGTTCAATCATTATTGAGATCTGATAATCCCGCAACTCGCCGGCTCGCGTATAAATTATTAATACACGACTCGGTCTTGCGCATACACTTTAGCACTGAGACACGATCTTGTCTCTTAATTTGTTTTTTTTTTTCTTTTCTGAAAGAAATAACTTTAAAATTAATGAAACAAGCTAATAACTTTGAAATTAATAAACGTACCAAATTTTTATCGAAGCTAGCTCAATATAAATAAAATAAACCTACAAAAAGTTTAAAAGTTCGTGGCATAGTTTTAAAAAATTCCCAAAAATATCCTTTATTTTTATAAGTAGAGACTTTTATAAGAGTAAGACTTTTATAAGTAAAAGGTTTCTTTTATGTATATAATTTTATGTATATTGGGGGGGATGAACCATTATTCAAAATAGTCTCGAATGATCTAAAATTATTTTCATCTTTTTTTGTTATGCTATGCAAGTAATTTCGACGTACCTCTGCCTCGTAGTTAACAAGTTTCTATCACAAATTGTAAGAAACGCGAGAACCGCAATTGTACGATTAATTATCAAACATTACACTATATGATTATTGTTATGGTATCGAATTATTAAAATTCGCGATCGAACTGATCTTCGTAAGTTTATCGCGCCGACTGATGATCCGCTTCTCCGAGCTTAGCGAAAACGGCGCATGGCATTTTCCATGCGTCGCCCAGGGAAGCGAAACAGAGGTTCTCAAACATATATGATGGAATATTTATTTTTATTGTTTCATGGAATATTTATATTTTTATCTGTTTTTGTATTTTAACTTAGGATTTCGGATATAGATAATGTAATAATATTTTCGTATATCTTATTTCCGCTTTTAATTTGAACGTTATAAGTGATAAAAATATGTGTACATACATAATGAAAAATAATTATCGTTTAATGAGCATAATATGAAATATTTTATTATTTCTTGCTTCTGATAATACCCAGAACGCTCAGAACTAACAATGAACTAATAGGAGCTAGTTCTACTTTGTTTTTTTAGTAGTTAAAAAATTGTGCGAACCGTATATCTTATATTGTTATACAAATTTTTCAAATTTAATTTTATCATTTGTTTCATTTGCACTTGCAAATTTAAAACAACTTTTGAGTTCACAGAAAAGAGGAATCTATTTGTATTATTTATAATATTATGCTTTTACGCCTGCAGAGGAGGGAGAAGAGGACACAGGAGATAAGGTAAAGAAATTCGCATTCGCGGCATTTGCAATTCGGCTTATATATTCACTTAGAAAAAGAGCATTGGTTAAGGTAATGCCACTCTCTCTCTAAATCGAAATTAGTGAAATTTCACTGCTTTCAGTGCTATACTTATAACTATATCAATCAGTGATATATGCACTGTTTTTCAGTGATACACTGATTCTGATTAGTGAAAGTACTCCCTTAATCAACATCGCTGAGAAATAGTGAATACTCATTAATAATCACAGTTATAAGTATAGCACTGCAAATCAGTGAATACACTGATTCCTATTTAGAGAATAGAATATTTAAAAAAATCGAAAAAATTTTTTTTAGCTTAAATTATATATATCTAAAAGTCTTAAGAATAAGAATCTTAAGAATTTGATGAGTTTTATGGAGGGGAAAAATTTTTAAATGCTTATTCAATATACGTAGCTGCGCGTAGAGCGCTTCGAGCTTCTTCTGAGCCTTTATGCGCTATTGTCACGACCCGCATACCTGGAATAATAAAGGGATTAATTTATCTACGAATTCTAAGGAACTCTAGGCTTCTACTTTAATTTAGAAGGCCAGTTGTATGGCGCAGGCATCGCAGATTATAAATCAAAGTTTTCTATGGAAAAATGATAAGTAAAACTTTAAACGCGCGCGCGTTTTTCTTGAAACTATATTTTTCAAATCGAGCGGTAACATAACTTCGAGAAAGCTTTATCGATTCGTTTGAAATTTTAGCTGCAGCTTTAAAATTATATTTTCTACAGAACTACATACGGATTTCCCGTTTTATTGAGAACTTTTGTTACAAATGATTTTCTACGTAACTTTTTTCCAACGAGCACCATTTTCACAAAAATTTAAAAAAATTTTTTTTCTGTATGTACTTCACTAGTGAATCATATATAAAATTCGAATTTTTCGCCCCTCTGTTCCAGATTGAAAATTGGACGAGATATTTTACCACCCGTGTACACTATTCACAAAGAGGACTTCTTTTTGCTGGGTTCTAGCACCGCCATTTTACTACAAAAAATATGAAAAAAATTTTAATTGCTACTTAAAACATGTATAATAAAAGCCTTGAAATGAATTGAATTTTGTATTGAATTTACCGTGCGCATAAAAAAATTATAATTATATAAATTATATTATTAAATTAAAGTCGTGCCTTTTTTTCAGCCGCTAGAGTGGCCTCTTAACTCGAAACATTAATTTTATTTCAGTTGATATTCTCTTTTTTTACATCGACGACTTGATAGATAGTGATATCAGATTGAGGAAAAAATGAGAAGTATACCTTTTGTTTTTAAATTTTTATTTCGCAAATCTTTACTTTTCTTTTTTATTTACATTCCAGTAATCCATCGATCTTCCTCTTAAAATTATTTATTTTGTTGGTTTCCGATCCAATTGATTATATACGGGGAGGCACGAACGGAAACTTCACGGACGCAATAATAATATTATATTTTTATTTTATTATACCTTTATATTATATATTTTGTACGTAATATATATTACGCATAAAAATTAGAGCATCATTTCGGTTGAAAAACTGATGAATTCAAATGTAACTTTTCTCAGTAATAATGTTGAAAATTATTATAAAGCGATGTTCTTGGAAATATTTTAAAACTTGAAGTCTTACCTTTCGAAGGATGCTTTTTTTCTCAGTGATGATTCTTATAATAAACATATCATTTTCAAATTAATTGCAAAAAATTCAACTTTGAGATCATACACGCCGAAAAAGAAACTTTTTTGCAACTTTGCTTCAAATGGTGTGAAAGCTTAAGTTGTCTTTCTAAAATCTTTCTAAAGCCTTTAGGAATTGAGCTGTGGATTTTTTTTACGACATCACAGATTCTTTGTAGAATTAACAATAAGTTTAAAAGATGTAATCACATAACAGATACATACTAGATTTTTATACAATTAATTCTACACTTTGTTTTAATGAAAAATGTTAATTTAGGAAAAAATAAAAAATATGATAAAAGTGTAAACAAAAATTTAATTTTTATTATTGTCTTTTACATGACTGAATGCGTGTGAAAAAAAGAGGGAAGATCACATGATCTGTCTTCTTCTATCGTCCGAACTATCTAAAGTTCTGAGCGTACATGCACGTGCACACGACACATAGATATGGTAGAAATTTTGAAACATTCATCAGAAATATATAAAAACGCTAGAAATATTCTTTTAACAATTTCCTTCGATGTTATCGAAAAAATGCCTGATTTACAAGCTACTTTGTTTCGAGCTGTCGAAGAATAAAGAAGATGAATAGAAATTTCGATTTAAAAAGCATTCGTTTTCGAGATACAGTTGCAGTTTTCGAAACAGAGCAGCGCACGTAAATCAGGCGATTAACATTTTGACTGCTAAATTATATAATTTCGGCATTGAGTTTAATAAATCTAGTGTATTATTTTATTGTTTTTTTAATGTTTTAATACATTATAATTTATAGTTTCTTTAATGTCTCTTTTAAATATTTAATAAAATCATTCTTGTGTGGATAAATAAAACCGTTATCCACAAATGAATAACGAAACTCTTGCGAATCATCCAGGTATAAATGACATAGCAATCAAAAGAAGTTAAGAAATCGATCGACTCACAATCAGTCATTTCCAAGATCTCAGGTACTCGGACGGCTCGCGTATAAATATATTTGCCTTGTTGCGCGTGACTTGGCACGAGACATTATCATGTCTCTTGACATCTCTCAAATGGAATATATCTCATATAGAAATATATTTTAAATTAATTTATTTTACAATTTATTTTTCTTATTATGGTTTTTCTTATTATGCAACATTTTTTTTCAATAAATATCAAAAATATCTTTATTTATCTACTTTTATAAAATTTTCGGTATAGAACGGATAAGTCCAGGCATTTTTGAAATCTTTATTAAATGTCACGATTATTGATTAAAATTCTCAAAAAAGAAAAATGAAATATAAGGGAAAGTGCATATCTTTGATAAATTATAGGAAAATAATAAGGTATAGTAATACTAATCTGATAATATTACCTAGATAACCTAGTTTGAAAGACATAATTACAAATATCTTATAATTGAATCAGATGCACATAATAATATTTTTGACTAAATCGACAAAATGTTTGAGTGGTCTATTTTGATAAATTTTATGTATTTATTTATCTGTTCCTCGTAACATAAATTTTACTACAGAAATGTATGACTATTTTACTAAACCTTTTTTTAAGTTTTATATATATTTATACTAACCGGAAATTTATATTATTCGATTCACTATACGTCGCGGCGAACGGCGCGTCATGGAGCCGTCGATTTTATTTATAGAATGACGCGGGATGAGAACGCATGGCTGCAGGAGGGCATCGGGTGAAGAGAAACATTGGGGTGCACGTATGTCGGGCAGCGAGGGAGTATCGGCCGAGAAAGGAAGTCTATTTCCGGAAAAAGGGGGAAACTCTAATTCGCCGAGCTGTGCGCTTGAAAACGTGAACGTCACATTTGATTTGAAAAGATCAAGATATATTGATACGTATTGACATGTTTTATGCAGAATGTGATCAGAAGAGGAGCAAGAAATATCAGAATAAATCAATGTAAAAAAATGTAAAAAATGTAAAAATGTAAAAATGTAAAAATATAAATAAATGTTAAAAAAAAAAAGAAGAACGATCTTCCGGCTATGAAATACAATTTGTTTTAAGACTGCACACTACACCGCGATTCTGTATATTCCAGAAATGTATATTTCGGAAACTTCCGCACTCTAGGAATTTGAAAGATTGTGTCAATTTTAAGTTTCAAGTGTAACCGTCTGGTCCGCGTTACAAAAAGCACTGTCGTAACGTTTTTCCTTCAAGTCACCAGTAAACCGGATGTGACATTACCGCGCGTCATAAAAGTACGTTAACCTGTTTGGCAACAAATTTTTAACCGTTTCTTTTTCTCCCGAACGGCGGCGATTCCTTCGTCTTCCTTCGTGATAACTTTAAAACGCTCCTCCTCCTCTCGATTCGCTCGTTTGCCGAGACCGTTATCTCGATATGCTACACTCTTCTCTCTTTCTTTCTCTTTCTCTCTTTCGGCGAATAATTAAAAAAAATGTACCCAAAACGAAAACCGACACCGGCTGTCAATTTTCATTAGGTAACCAATATCGCTTTGATTGCGAAACAATTTTAGAATTCAACTTGCAGCTCATTGGTAGTTAACTTCAGCTGCCAATATTTTTTATATTTCAAAAAACAAATCCTCCGTACAAAATTTGGTTTTCTCTTTTAGCACTTCTGTTTCTTCTAACTTATCTGAAATTAAATAGTATTTAACATAGGTTAAATTAAAGAATGTTTTTAATGATAAAAGCTTAATCAGAACTTAAAGTGAATCTTCGTTATATACAGTTGTGATTCAATTGCACACTGGCTTTAATAAGGCTTTAAGTTGAACGAACTGAAGTTGATAAAAAGGTAGATTTCTCTGGCCACATTGCTCGTTGTAATCGTATCTTCAGACTCGTGCTCTTAACTGCTGCTAATGGTGATCCCTTCGAGTGCCGGAGAAAGTAATCAAAGCCCACGAATGCACGAAGGGAAGAAGCTTAGCAGGCGCGCGATGATCTCGAGCGCAGTTGCGGAGGCGGTGGTACGGAACGACCGAAACACAAACGGACACTGGTTTTTTCGCTCTTTATATTCAGACTGGAAGTGATTTCACGCTCCGAAGGACCTCTCTTCGGTCTCCAGACAGGATCTAGGCGAGGCATCCTGCTAGCGGCATCCTCCTTCCTTATAAGCATCGTTTGCTATTTATTATTTACTTATTAGATTTTATCTCGATTTTCACACAACTCACACAGAAAAAAATCTTGGAAAAATAGGTATTCTCATATATAAGCAAAAATATTATAATCTTTTTAGGAAGATTTTCGTCTTGATTTAATTGAATTACTTTTATAAAAAAATATTTGCATCAATACAAATTCAATCAAATCAAGACTAAAATCTTCTTAACTCTTTCGATGTTTATGTCGAGTATACTCGTCATGTAATAAAAAATTTGCATTTGCTATTAAAATAAAATTTAGGTATAATAAAAAACATATTCATAGTTTTGACACATTTTAGAATATTTTAGGCATAAAAAAGAAAACGTACAAAGAAAAAATTTATTTGAAATAAAAAGAAATGTACAGCGTGTAAAATGTGCAATATACTCATCGCAGCTTAAAAATTAAGCACACAAATGCACGTTCTCAAAATAAAATAAAACGCTTAAAGGATTAAGAAGATTATAATATTCTTGCTTATACATAAGAATATTTATCTTGAATATTAGCTTGATTCAAGCTAATTTTTTTCTATGCATATTTACACAATCGATTTTAATTTAAAAGATAGCTGTTATCACTAATCATCACACTTATTGCCTATTTTTTCAAATATGAATTTAATTTTATTTACGTCATTTTTCGTCGGATCACATTATTCGCGAAACATAAAACAATTAGACAATAATATATTATGTATAAAAAACACATAAAAATCAGACAAACAGCAAAAATATGTTATAAAGAGTTAAAGATGTATAAAGATCGAAAGGAAAGAAAATTTAAGTGGACGTAAAATTGGATACGGTCAACGATCGTTCAGGGACCTTGATTGCAGCGGCAGATGGACAATAACTCGCGTCTGCTCGCTTGCTGGAAAGATTCTGGAAATAGCCTCGCCATCGTTCCGTTCTGTTGTGATCCAAGGGAACAGGCCATGATCGTGATCAAATTCGCGACGATTCTCAAGGAGCCGTGAGAGACGAAGGACGTTGGCTCGGTGATTCGTAACCCTGAGCGACTCGATACGGTTAGTTTTTGCGGTGTGTCTTGGTCCATCGGCCAAGAGAATCGGAGGAGAGGTCTCTCCGTGAGACATCCCTGGGGGAACCGCATGTTGCAAACGCACTTACTTTGTGTAACCGTAATCCATCGGCGATCGAACTTCGACGCGAGGGGAACGCCGACTGAAATTTCATCGGGTGACGGAGAAATGCATCCTTTTTTATCTCTCTTTACGTTTGCGTCATCGATTTAATTGCGTTTCGCTTTTATTTTTATATTTTAATATTGTATTGTATTATTACATTATTTGTATTTTATATTTTTGTGTTACATTCTAATCTACAAAAAGTAAGAATTTGAGAATAAGAAATTCTTTTTCTATTTTTATCAACATAGATCTTTAATCTTTGTTTAATTTACTTTTTGTCTTTTTCTAGTTTTTTCTGGTTCTACAAATTTAATCTACATTGATAAAAATGGACATCAAAATTTCAAAAATATGCGCAGTTTTAGTCAAAGAAGTTCGCAAACGTGCAGTAAATATATCCAAACATTTGCTTAATCAATCGTGATCTAAATCATTAAGTATGTATAAATAAACCATGAATCGTCGATGGTCATGGAATGCGACCGGCAAGAAAGAACAGTTTCTTCTCCAAACAGTCGAGTGACTTACGTGATTATTTCATTGAGCCAACAGCATGCAAGTGCCATTGACAGATTTATAATATCTTCACCGTCGTACTTCGCTGTCAATGGGATTATTGTCAGCTCAACGATGAGCAAAACATGGCAGCAATCAAAGACGACAATTAAAATCGCAAGAACTCATGATTCATTTTCGCGATGCGTCCTTGCAATTTTGAACACTCTTTGAACACAATGTATTTTAAAAATAACGCATATAACTAGGAATTCAGATAATTATTATATATTTATTGATGCAAGAATTTTCTGTTGAAGTTTCTTTTAAATAAAGTTATTAGTTATTAAATTCCTTATGAAGAAAACTGTAAAACAATTTTTTAAAGAATTTATTTTTTTGTCATCAGCAGTCGAATTGAAAAAAACCGCTCATTCTGGGTAGACAGGGAGAGTAGACAGGCAGATTCAAACTCTGATTGAAATTATATTTTTTGCAATAAAATTCTTTGTAATTTTAAGATACGCTAATAGTATTGAAACTCGACGATCAATTTAACTTTAATTTTTATAACATTCTAGCTTTAGTTTAGAATTGTGTTTCAAAGTCCAACAGTAATCGGCGCTCAATTTATGAACTGATAAATATATTTAAAGTTTACATAATAATATTAAGCATTAAGATTCAATCTTGACATATTTGTCCTTACTTTATTTAATTGATTTATTTTTTTTGTATTTGAAGTTTTTCTATACTTCAACTATCTTGATTAGTAAAAATTAATTTATTTCAAAATATCTGTCTGTGTCAAATCTTACAAAATATGGAAAATTGTTTGCATATTTCACGTCCGTACATTGTGTGTCATGATACAAATAATCAAATCTTCAACTGTGTTATTTTATTCATATGCAAGATAAATCTAAAAATAAACAAAGATTATTAATTCTTTTTTCTTTTTTGTGTTGTAAAGTTTTTATTTTAAAATGTCGGTATGACTATTAGTAGACATACTGCAAGGTATTAAAAATTTGAAAGTGCCAAATCATACGCAAAAAAAAAAACGAGCAAATGGTGCTCGCGTGGCGGGCCAGGCCAAACGGACGCTCGAACCAGTTTTCGCGAAAGCTGAAAGTAAAGGGGTCGAAGCGGGCCTCTCGATATGAATGTCCTTTAATTAGAACGGCCTGCTGGATCTTCTTTCGGTCGCGCGTGTTTACAGGGTATTAGTTAATTTATGGTGGACACACGCGGGGGGAGACGTGGATGGACACGTGCTGCCGTTAGAAAGTGAAATGCTACTGGGCGAGTTCATTTTGGCCATTGTGGACATCATTTGGTGGTCCTCGATCGGACGTTTACCCTTCTCATTTAGAACCGTCCCGATCCACCGTAAAGATCACAATTTATCGCCGTTACCGACACGCGTTTTTCTTGTCACCCGTTTGTCTGGACGACAGTTGAAGTTTTTCACGGGTGTGAACGAACCGTTAAAGTTTTCGGCATTGATCCGCGCGGTAGATGCAGTTTGCAAAAGATCGGAGTAACATACGAACTATCACAACTGAACAATCAGTTCCTTACTGTACAAAGCTATCAATCATTTTTTTAGATTTATACTTTCATTATTTGATCTAATAATGGATCGAATATTTTATTATTAGGTAATGATGTAAGAAATAATAAAAAGACTTAGCTAAAAAAACTGGTAATTTGTTATAATGTTCATACGCGATGTTCTAATAATTCGTGACATTTTCAAGATGGATGACAAAAAACAATCTTTTTTTTTAGCTGAGTCTTTTTATTCTAAATTCAGAATATATGTACAAAATGTTTTATTGTCTCATTCAAAATATTAAAAAAAAAGTTAAAAGAAAAGAAAGTTTCTCTATACTATACATCTCGGATTAAAATCTTTTTTGCTTCATTACCTAATAATAAAATATTCGATCCATTATTAAATCAAATAATGAAAGTATAAATCTAAAAAAATGATTGATAGCTTTGTACAGTAAAAAACTGATTGTTCGATTGTAAATTCAGAATATACATATAAAATGTTTTATTGTCACATTCAAAATATTAAAAAAAAGTTAAAAGAAAAAAAAGTTTCTCTGTACATCTCGGATTAAAATCTTTCTTGCTTCATTACCTAATAATAAAATATTCGATCTATTATTAGGTCAAATAATGAAAGTAAAAATCTAAAAAATGATTGATAGCTTTGAAAAAAAACTATTTGATTGTTCAGTCGCGCGATCACAAGCGATTTATCAAAATCGATCAACCGGGACTTCGTTACGATCAGGTGCTGTCCCGATCTAAACTGGTTCTATAGCTAATTCAATCAATTAAACGTACGGTGGGGTGCATTACACGTGTATCAGCGATAGATACCCATAATGTGTACATTCAACAGCACACCTGGACGTGTCCTTCTATCTGAGGGAAGCTTTGAATTTCAAAGTCATGAACGACTTAAAGCGCATTTTTAGTCGCTGTATCATTCAGTAGAATTCAATACTATCTATAATTTTAAATTACATGATAATTTGATGCGATCTTAATATTATTCACTAACGCAATATTAAAAACGAATGTTTCACGGAAACGTGCTTAAATTAAATAATAGATAAGAGAATTAATGCAAATTTTGAAATGCGGACACGGAGAGAACGATTTTGCTGAGGGATGTAAAATTCTGCTGGAGATCTGAAAATAATTTTGTTGGAAATAATGAGCAATGCTGCAAAAAATTTTGATATTTTAATAACTAGTTTGAGCATTCTACATAATTATTTTCAACAAAATTATTTTTCTGATCTGTATTCAGCTAAAATTTAAAGATCTTTCAGCAAAACCGTGCATATATTCATAAAGTCTAATTCACACGTGTTTCGGTGATTTGCCATCAATCACCCGATAGATACTAATCATCCGTTGCAACGTATAACGGTCGAAAATCCATTTATGAAGCAACATTTCATCGATATTCGATTTAACGCAGGTATGGTTCCATGTTTGAGAGGCACATAGGTATTAGTTACTATTATCGAAATGACCAGCTAGGATGACAGCCATTAAAACTATGAACCAGCTGCTCCCCTTCGCGGAGTTCCCCCATGGAAGATCCTGTGGTGCATCGTGCATTATAATTAACCATATAGTTACCATGCCGAGTCACCCCCATGCTCGTATCGACGTACAGATAAATAAACTACTCACTTACACAGGGTGTCATAAAAAATATTTCTATATACTGTTGTCAATGTAAAATTATACGTTTCATTGTCAAAATTGCATTGTTACGTAACATATATAAACTAAAAAATAATATATTTTTATTCAAGAATTATTGCACGCAGCAATATATTTCATCTAGAACTTGACATAAGTCCAATTTCAGAAATATTTAGATATTTTCGTTACTTAATTTAAGTTTATCATAATTGTGTTTCAAATGAATATTGTATACAATGACTTTCAAAATTGTCTCAAAAATTATAAAAATTATAAAAAATTACAAAAAAAGATGCTTGTTGGGCTTATTATTTCAGAATTATATTTCTTTGTATTATTCTAATAATATATAAATTATAATTTTATTTATATTTATTTATATTTTAATATCTACATTCTTTTTTCTTTCTTTTTTGCCATATAAAAAACATTTAAGAAATTTTCAAAATATTTGATCAATTTCATGAATAATTGGTTACGTATGCATCGCAAGAGTTTTTGTGTCACCCTATAGTTTCACCCCCATGCGTCTATCGGGACCACCATGGCACGCGTCCAGGTGGATGTTATAAAATGTTCGTTACAAAGCGCGATTCGTGTTGCTCAGCTGTCTAATTTTCGATGATTTCGACTTGATCTCCACGTGTCAATTATCCTGTCGATGGTATAGATAATGTTGATTCGCCTGCCGTTTTTTAACGTCCATATAACATATTATTAATTTAAAAGACTTGGGGGTGATAACATGAAACACATATTACAGCAATAAAATGATGAGAAGCTATTGTATTATTTGATTAGTCTTTAAATTTTTGCATGGAAAAAACAGTTTTTTGTTAAAATATCTAAAAATTTAGCTAGATACAGACCTGAAAATAATTTTGTTAGACAAAATAATTAGGTAGACATTCAAACTAGTTGAATGTCAAAATTTTTTGCTCATTATGCTTGAGTGTTTTACATAATAATCTTGAACATAGTTCAACAAAATTATTTTCAAATCTATATCTAGCTAAATTTTTAGATATTTCGACAAAAATTTTTAGATATTTCTCTTCTTTCCATTTATTTCTAAAATTAATATTATATTAACCGAATTAATCGAAAGAAGATATATGCAGAATACTATGATATAATCATGAAAGATTATAATTTTCATATCCGGATGTGTCTTTACAAAATGCCGTGTAAGTAAAAAAAAATAGAATATGAAAGCTTACATAAAACTCTGAGTTTTTAAAATTGCATAAACTTCCTGACTCATTAATGTTCATTTCTACCAATGTAGATTAACTTTAATCTCAGTTTAATCCTTTTCTAATTCTTTTATTATAAAAAGTATGTTCATCTGATCACTGATAGAAATGGATATTCCTATGATCATAGAAACGAACATTAATGAGTCAGAGAGTTTTATATAATTTTAAAAACTATCAGATTTTTATTTTTTATAAAATTATTATTTTATAGCATGTGTAATAATAACATTATATAGATTGTAAAATATTTCTCTTATACAGCATTTTTATACTTAATAATATAATAGCCAGGGAAAAAATAATGACACAATAGGTAGGAATGAAAGCACAATTAGTGTTTATTACTTAAATTAAATGACTAGATGATTAGAGAATTTTCTCTCTTAATCCTAAAATGACATATACATAGGACATTCTCCTTCTCTCATGCGGTGAAAGTGCGGAGAGTTGCGAGTTGACGTTTGTAATCAATCAATTAGTCTTTGGAGGCGCTGTATCGTTGATTTCGTTGTGGAACCAACCGTTTCAGGCTTTCGATGGATCGTCGTGAGAAGTTTTCAATATATAAAGAATTTTTAATATAGAAATAGAAAATATATAGAATTAAAAACCGTCAATAAATTGCTCTAAACTGATATAATAATTTAGCAATCATTTAGTAGTCAATTTTAGTTGGTATTCGCAATTCATACGGTGAATCCAAACCTCCATAAATCACTTGATGAATTATTTACAAAAATTAATTAATACGTCCGTCGCGATTAATTCTAAAGAGGATTATTTCAATTGAATTAAAATAATTGATCGATGATAATATATAATGCTCGAAAGATCAGGGAATAAATGTACAAATTTCAGTAGCGTAGACGAAGTCTGGTTTACGCAAACGATCGTTAAAACCCCGCGCCTAAGAATTTATGCTCACATCACTTGGCGATCATTACTTTGTGCAGTATGTTCTTTATAATTTCAAAAATAAAATTTAAATATAACATTTAATCCGCTAAATCCATAATATATTAATTTTTTAAGTAATTTTAAGTTAACTGCTTCCAAGTTGGTTTCTCTGTCACCCGGCAATTTAAGTTAACATGGCGGTTTTTTCGTCACCGCAGCAAAACAAGAGAAAACCGCACGGGGTCTGTATGACAGAATATGCGATATATCAGTCGTTCATCGTCGTTTTCTACGCGGTCTTCGTTATTGTCGTTGTCGTTGTCGTGGTGGTCACTTTCGTTGCTTTCGACGATTCCACATTTTGCTTTGACACGTCTACCGTCAATGGCTTCTTGTTCACGTCACATACTTTTCGAGCTCGCCAATAATCTGTAACAATAAAAATATTAATTATTATTATTAGGTATATATTATTTAAACGTCATAAAAAATTGTAACCGTACTGTAATTTATACTGGTAAAAATCCACTTATAAAAAATCCGTGTTAAATTGATAGTCGAATTCAATTGTTGCCTCTTTTCCGCATTGCCGGTTTTCTCACATTTGCGCTTACTTCGTGAGCGGCATAGTTGACAGCTTGAAGGATTAGTAGTAATAGTGTAATATTAATTATATGCATTTAAGTATAGTAAAAAATAAAAAATAAAAACAAATACAAATATCAAAGAGGCTAAATGTCGGTCTTGCAGTAAAACTGCGGCGGATCTTGGTGCTCAATTATAATTTGTGAATCTTTTATATCTCCCGTTCACGCGAACTGCGCGCCGCAATTCGCCGGACTTGAAACACAGCGCATAGGGCGGAAAACAATCAACTCACATATTAAATTGATAAACAACCCTAATAGCACAATTCATTGGTGCAATATTGGCCCAATATATTTTCAATGTTTAGCCAATGAAAATATATTAGGAATATATTGGACCAACATTGCGCCAATAAATTGTGCTATTAGAGAATTTAATAATTTTTTATGCTAATAAGCATCTATTATATCCCTCTTCCCGAAAGCCTGTAAAGCAAAAATAAAAAACTAAATAGCGCGTGCGAAGCACTAGTACGTTATATAAAAACAAGTGAAATTTAAAAAAAGACATTCATTCGATTTTGCGCCTTACGAATAAATATGTATTTTCGCGAAGGAACACGTGGAGCTCTTCTCGTAACAAGTATATTCTCAAGGTTTCGTAACAGTCTATGAGATTTCGTGGATCGACGGGGTCATCTACGTCATGACGACGTAGCATAACCTGTATAGAAACACCGAGAGAGGTACGAAATTTCCACAACAAAGACTGCGTCTTAGGGACACCCTAGATCGATCAGGTAGCCACCTGAGCGCCCTACCCTCGTTTCTTTCTGCTTTCCTCTCTTTTTCTGACTGACTACTTGACAGGTGCGACTTAATGTTAACAGCATCGATTTGGAAATCTGCCCTTTTCTCCGACGCTCTGACAAAAATGTAAAGGGCGTAAAAATCACGTTTGCACATCTTTTATTTTGCCACCAAAGCCTGCAGAAAGTTTAGAATAGAGAATCGCAACACGTGGCTTAGCATTAGTTTCGCTTAAGTTTTCACCTATTTACGTCACAGCCAAAGTCATAATGTCACATTATTGCGACCATGTTCTTGCAACAGCTACTTTGGCCAAATTCGAGCATCTTGATTGATTCTTTTCTTAATGTTGCAACACGACGGAATACATCTTAATCGTGACGTGATATTTAAAGTACTGAGGAATATTAGCGTTCACGAATCGAAATAATAAATGGACCGCGGTCCGGACCGATAAATCGATGTGAAAAAGGTTGAAAAAATCCACATAACGGCCATATGTCGAGGACATGATCCTTTCTTCGCGCTTCTCTCTTTTTGGCAACGGTCCACCATATGGTGCGCGAAACCAAGTTCTTCCTTAACCAACGTCTTCTCTCTCTCTCTCCCCCCTCCTTCCTTCTTTTCCCCTTTTCTCTAGTCGCGTTTACGCTTTTGCTTGTCAACATCTGTTTCCACGCCTCAACGTGCCACGAAGTAGATCCTAGATGCGCCGAAGAAAGCTCAATGCTTACCTGTCCATATGTCTCGGACGTGATTCCGTCCAAAGAAAATTTTCTTTTGTTCACGGATTCGAATGCGGTTCTTCACCGGAGCGAAGGATTTCGTTTGAATCCTATACGCTCTATAAAGCGTCTTCGATTTTACGGGGAAGCCACACGAACGGATCACAAAGTCTGCTTTAAGTCGATAGAAGAAGCTCTTTGTCAATATCTCAGGATCGAGAATGTCGAGAGTTTTTTATTGTATGACATGGAAAATAATGCTACGATTATCCTTCGTTTTTGCGATACAATCCCTTATGCTTATTTTCCCTTCAATTAGTCGTAGATAGAAATACAATGCGTTCTCAATCGTATAATTCAGGCCAGATAGGTAAAGATGAAAATTTAAATATTTCTTTATTTGACAAACTTGTTTATTCCATGTAGAGCTTAATTACTTTTTTATCTCGAAGCAAATATAAGGATGAAATGCAAATACGTGACAACTAAAATTTACGACAATAAGTAAATTATTAGGAAAAAAATTATAAATGTGTGTGTATAGGTGTTTTCGCGAATGCATGTGTGTATGTGCTGCGCTTTATACAGTTAGCTTAATAAATTCCGTCAGTTTTCAAAGATGTTAAATGCGTGAAGTACGAATTAGTGCATTTAATCCTTGTATTTGCATCAAGTGCAACTTGTCTCAGCAGGTGGTGCGCGACCTTCATAAGGTCCCGCGCGGCACGGTATCGCGTGTTCGCGGGTCTGATTTAATCGTGGGAAAAGACGTTCCAGTCGTCATGGGCCCTTAGCAAGGGCCAACAGGTGTCGGTGGAAAAAGAGCTGGTTGCGCCGTCCCGCTCTGTTGAATTTTCGAGGGTCTCGTTGTGTTCCAGCCCAAGAAGTCACCGTGTAGGGGGATTATCAGTGCAAATAGGCACAGGATCTCGGTTCGAGGTTGAGAGACCATAGGTTCCCCTCCCCTCCTCCCTTGGGCAAGATTATCGCGTACGCGTGTTTCAACGTACGAACGATTTCTTTAACCCGCGAACTACTATATACTTCCTATATAATTTCAAAAAGGTTATTAGAGCCGTTCTACACGCTGACCGAACAAACATTTTTTTAGGAGCCTGTCTCCTGGAGAATGAGGAACATTCGATCCGAGAACGTGCGATTTGCTCGGTATTATCGATCTCATACAGAAACATGCAATATTTTGCACTTGGTCGAGAAAATGAAATGTCCATTGTGCGCAAGAATTCATGCGATAAAGTGGAAAGAAGCGGGCGTAATTGCGTCATGCCTGTGGAATCCAAGGAATGCAATCGCGTTTCTTTTACTCCTTGGAAATTGAGGCCCTTCGATGATTCATGATTCTACAGGTACGTTGTACCGCGTCGCCCGCCTTAGACGCATGACTCATTCCCAATCGGGCGACGTTCCTTCCCTAACTGCATGAACCAGCGACCGATCGCTTCTCACGATCGCGCACCACATGTGTCGACTTATCTTTTCGTGATAACGTGAGTATTTTTTTCGTTGATATATTTGGCTGCTGCCAGTGAATAGAAGCCAGTGAATGCTTTCTCGAATATGATGAAATTATATTTAAAAAAAAATAGTTCTTCATTACCGCAAATGAAATTATTAAACGAAGCTCCAATTGTTAGTTACTTTTCAACTTATTGAATATTCGATCGTTTGAAAATATTTCACATTTGGACAAAAACTTTTTCTCACATATATAAATTACGTAATTCCAAATAAAAAAGCGTCGTCGACGAAGATCGTAGAAGTTATTCGTTTACATTTTGCAAATAATTAAAAATTTGCTCATACATTGGATTCTATTTACAAGAAAATTCCAAATTGGTTGGTGGTTAAAGAATTAGTAAATAAAATTTGTGGAAGTTACATATGCGTTTGTAAGTCGTCTTCAGAAGGGAAGACGACCAATCTTTAGTCCGGGACCACTTAGATTATCGCTGCAACGGGTCTGCGACCCGTTTACGATGCGTGCTTCTGGCGTAAGAAACGACAGCCCGACAGGGTGGAAGGTTGGTCAAAGGAGAGCGTAAGACGGGTAGCCGGGAGTATTCTGGCGAGGGTCGGCTATAGAGGAGAGAGGAGGAGAGAAGGCGGAAGAGAGGTGGCGAGCTTAGAATAAGAAAACAGGTCGGAGCCACGCGACCAGGTCGCGTCTGCGCGTCCGGCTTCCCTTTCTTCGTCACGGCTTTCCCGCCAAAAGCCGCGGCTCCGTTTCTACGACGCCACGGCGATAGATTCGCGGTCCCGCGATTCCAGCGTTATCCAGTAGCCTAAATAGCAGTCTATTAATTAAAGAAGACTGATTTGGAGTCAGCTTTCTTAACGTATTGGTTACAACTCGCCAGTATCCGAATATCAATTGCGCGAATTACATAATTCTGTTCCCACCTCAATAAACTTCAACAGATAAACAGCGACATGTTGAATTATGCGTAAGAGATATTTTTAGAGTCCCGCGCATTAAATCTAAGAAGATGAAATCCATTTGTTGGCCGACCTACTTTCGCGCGCGGTACATGCATTCCGCGAAATTTTCGCTCGTTGTTCGTCCAGGGAAATTTGTCGAACGCGCGTGACTCATGCTCCCTCATGCATATTCCGCGGGTATACGCATGCGGCGCGTTCACGCGCCCAAATTGCCGCGAGGCTCGTCGATAAAGTTCGCGCGTTGATATTTCGCGAGAGAAATGTTGCTCACCGTGAATGCTGGTCTGCCTTGAATACGGATTACTCCGCTTTTTGCCGGGCGACCGGTCGCTCCTCTCGTTGTTCCGCCTCTGATAATTATTCTCCTTGTCCTCGGAGCAAGGATCCACTCCCCATCTCCTGGCGAACTTGCTCCTCTCCGCGTCTAGCGCCTCCTGGAGCATCTCCATGGTCTCCCGCGAGTTCGGCCGGCCGAAGAGGCAGCGTGGTACTCGCGAGGACATGATCGTACTGGGCAGCACCGTGTAGTAGATTTCGTGACAAATCGAGGCTGCCAGCATCTCGGGTACTCTTCGTGTTTCCACCGTATGCGTAGTCGAGCAAGCGGTTTCCCGGGGACGTTCGTTTTCCAGTTCGAAGTACGTACCCGCGCGCTTCTCCGTTTCAGCGAATATGATACCACCGGGGGGTCGAGCCTCCTCCGGTTCTTCCGTTCGGCGTATTCCGGAAGAGCGGACGAATCCTCGGCCGTGTAAATTCCGTTGATCCGCTCGACTTTTCTGTCAAGTTTCCTCCTCGAACGGTCGCTCCTCGCGCGATGTCGAGCAGCTCCGTCCTAGCTCGTTCCTCACTGTTCCACGGCCAGACTGGTTCTGGTGGGATCGTTCCGAACGGTGGGAGCCAGTCAGCTCGTATCCGTTTGAGCAAAGCCACGAGGTCCGGTGTTCCCTTCCACCAGACGTTTGAATTCAAATCTGATTGGCGCGCCGTGCGGGCTGCGCAGTAAAAATGGCGCGAATTTTGCGTAGCCACGTCCTCGTCGCACGCACGACGGCATCCGCTCGCGCGTTCCTCTTCTAATGCGCGCGCTCTCACGTGTACTTTTACCACCGTTCTCTCGTTTGAAATCGTCCAACGGATTATGCTAAGCGATCTCTCGTGGTAGGGAAGAGCGTGCGCGCACCATAAAGCGTATTTTTTGCCTTTTTTCTAAGTAGCGTGACGTATAGAATGATCACGATCGTAGGTCGAGCGTGTCGCGATGGGATTTGAAATGATCTTTCTTCCGCCGAGCTTTTTTCTGAATTACGCTGGTGCGTCTTGTCGATCGCGGGAGCGCGCGGAAGTCTCTTTATCATTGCCCATAGATTACTCTCTATTTTAATTTTTATTGAAATCAGTAGATATTTCGAATTTATTTTTTAAATTAATTTCTTAAAATTAATGTTTAAAAAATTTCTAAGTATTCACGTAAAAATATTCACGAATGAGTCTTAAGAAATTGATTTTAAAAAATAATATTAATTTAAAAAATTGATTTTAAATATTCATTAAAAGCAGATAAATTTTAAGAAATCTATTTATAGAAAGAAATAGATTTTAAATAAAAGATACGGAAAGAATGATTTTGTTTTGAAGTATATTGTAAAAATTTAGTTGGAGAGATACAGATCTGAAAATAATTTTAATAAACTCAAAATAATGTAGAATATCAAAACTTTTTGCAACATTGCTCATTATATTTGAGCTCATTGATGCTCATTCCTATATAATTATTTTGATGGTCTAACAAAATTATTTTCAGATCTGTATTTAGTTAAATTTTTAGATACTTTAGCAAAATCATTCTTTCTGTGTAGATATAAAATAATCTGTTTTTTTCATTTTATTAACAATTTCAAATAGAATCTAATGTGTGTATAAGTACGTTTGAAAATTGTTACTATTATTTTATTTAATTCTTTTGTAGACATTATTTTGATAAAATGTTAGATCGAACTTGACGCTATATATTAGATCGATACAAAAAGTTTGTCTTTCTATTCAATTCCAGTTTGAAATGAGGTTTAGAAATTGAACAATATTTCTCCAGAAAAGTTTATAGAAGAATAGATTGATCCTGTAAGCGCGCACACCAATGAGACTGCAGGACTACAGTTCGCCCAATTGTCGTGAACACGATTGCTCTGAGCATTTTTGCGGGAAGTCGGGCGTTCTGCAGCAAGAAGAAAAAAACGGTCGTCCGAGCAGGTGAAGCAGCCGGAGAACGAGAGGGAGAGACCAAGTGGAAGCAAGTCCTAGGCAGAGAGAATCGCCCTTCGAATCGCCGCAATCGCTTTTTCGAGCGCATAGAAGTTTCGGCAAATGTGACTTACGGACGAGCCGCTGTAATTGTAATCGTGTGGTTTTCTAACATAATTGTATTAGCCCTGTGTAAAAGGTGCATCGTATTATATGCCTGCTTATTGTTAGTATCTTTTCTTGAGATCAGTATTCTGTTGCTTTTTACTGTTAAGTACCAGTCTCGTTACCTCCACCTTTGAATTGGCGTTTACGGTAGTCATAATCGCGCGATGTTTTATATTACTTTTCGTGTATTCTATATATTTTTCATGAATACTAGGTATTGTATAACAAGTCAACACGACTCGATACGGTACGGCGCTTTCTACACAGGATTTTCAAAATGTAAAGAATAAGCTAAGGTCTCACCTCTGACTCTCAGGCGTCACAGTTCCTTTCTTGCTTCTCCGACAAAAATCGATTTGATTATGATTTAGTTCGTTCGTGACCAGTACCGTGAACCATGAATTGCGCACATTTTTGATCGCGATAACTTGTTTTCTTACCGCGCTTTCTTAAGCTCTTTAAAGACGCTAAGAAGTTTCAAGAAGAAGGAACGTCATCTATATTATCATAAAGTTATTTTCGCTCATATCTTTTCTTTACTCCGAAGGTTATTGATCGTTGGTTGTTTTTAGATATATAGACATATTCAATTAGAGGGATACAAAATTAATTAAGTATACGCTGTGTATATATATATCTGTAAAATGAAGCATGACGCACGTTGCCGCCGCTACGAGATTCGAGACGCGCAATTATAAACGTCTCGCATGATATCGGGTTATAACGCCGCTCGGTCAAGTCACGGCTCGCTATATCACGGCCAGCCGAATGACAGGGGTAAATTCGACCGTTACAGAAAAGTACGGGGCACATTGCAGCGCCGACCGTGGATGCGTGTGCATGCACACGCGGCATCGTATGCTCTTCTTGTATGCTCCATCATGGACAGGTGAACACCATGGCCACCATGAGCCAGCCCGTAATGTTCATTACAGTTTGTGATTGCTTCTTGAGATTTTTCCACGTAATATCCATGGGAGGCGGTTGTTTGGCTGTTATTGCTGATTATTACGCGCTTTGCTCCCTGATTACTCCCTGATTACTTTCCAATGTGATGCGGACGCAGCTTGCGAAATTGTTGACGTATTATCGATATAAGGAATGTAATTCCTTATAACGAGGAATGCACACGATAAGGTTTTGAGGAGCGAGTGTACATTTATCGAGCAATCTGCCCTTCATATCTTTATAGCGCGCAAATATTAATGCGTAAACCTCGTGTTCTCTTCCAGAGCGTAAATTATTTCTCTTGATCTCGCTTCGAGCACACACAGCCGTTGGATCTCTGAGGAAATGCCGACTTCCTTCTCGTTTAAACGCGGGAACGTCAATATCCGTGGGGGATTTCGAGTTTCGAGTTCCCCCCGCTCCTCATCGGGCACCCACTTCCGATTCTGGTCAAGCAGACCGGAACACGCGGGGTCCCCCCGCGTACACCGTGACGTCGGAACATCGTCAAAAATTAGGGAGAAACCGATCTGCAGGGGTTCCAGGCCAGGATGTAGCTAATGCCACAACTTTAACTCGTACCAAAGACAATTACTGGCTCGATCATTTTTCATGGTTTTATGATCGGTCTAATGGACGGCGTCGATTCACGATTTTTGGAAATTCCGAACAGTTGTATATTACTGTTGAGCTATTGGTTCTTACTTTATCTCTTATTTTATCTGTTTTTATTCAAAAAAACTGATGAAAGTGTTAAAAGAAGAAATAAAACTTATATCGCACTCTGACTTCAAAAGTAACTCAAAAAACAAGATTTTCAAGTTATTATCATAAATGAGTTAGGTAAACATCCTATCAATCATAAAAAATTAATCTAACTTAATAGTCCGTCCAGTAAATAGCATTTGTATCATTCTTAAGATTTCTTAAGAGATCATAAAACAAAAGTAACATTTTAAATTGTGTCGTTTTTTGTAAATAAAAAGAGAAATCTTCTACAGATTTAGTCATTTTAGTATTTATCAAAGTAAATATAAATTTTTGGTGACATTTAAAGTGTCACAACTTAAAAGAGTGTTTTTTTAAGGATTATAAAATGGAAATGACAAAAGTGATACATTTGATAAGAGTACATTCTTTTTGCCGATGTTATTCGATTGGTCAATTATTTTCTGTTTCGAGTTAAAAAGTAGTTCTTCCCTGGAAATTTTATTTTTTTTGAGTTGTCAGGGTGCAATATATTATTCGTATATTACTTTTTGAAACTAATATTAATTTGATAATAACGTTCGTAAGATTTATAGTGTTTACGAGGTAGAAATCTAAATTTTATGTTTAGAAATATGTACAGCAGTTTTAGAATACATGAACAGCAGTTTCTTCTTGCGTTCTTGTATTTTGCATTTTTTGTCATGATACCATACGTGCTATTATATACTTGCAGACACGATTGTTACTTCGCAACGGAGAAAAGTGTCGGATGAAAAGATGATCGACAGCTGACGTCAGGGAGGAAGAAAAAGAGTGAGAAACATCGAACGAAACGACGAGCGAAGAAGCCGCGAGAAATAAGGTAAGAAAACTCGAAACTCTACCCTTTGGCCATCGGCGAGCACCTGGCAGCATATGTGCCAAATATAAAAGAACGAACGTCTCCGTAGGCCGGGCTTTATCTCCCTTTCTCTCATTGCAAATTCTCTCCGTGCCCCCGCTTGGGAGGCTCCAAAAATTCTGCGGAATCACCGATGCGTCTCGCGCTGCTTTCGTTCAGTGTCGAAATTAACGGGAGCGCACCGCGTGTCGATGGTCGGTCAGCTGTTGGCCGTGATTGTTGCCAGCCGCGTATTAACTTTCTACGCCAGACAACGTACATGAACGCAATAAAGTTTATTGTAAATTTTACGTTAAAATTTTCGTCAGTAGATAATCGATAAACGTGATAACGTTTTGTGCCAAGATGTCTCGCAACTTAAAAGTTTTAGACTGATAGTCCGTTCTTATTTCAAGATCATCTTAAGTAATGTCTTAAGATGCTAATAGAATTCAGTAATTGATTTATAACATCTTAAGCTTGTATTTAAGATAAAAAATATAAGATCGTTCTATGAATATCTACTTTTGTAACAAAATCTTTGATGAACGTAAAAAGAGAAGAAGCTGATGAAGAAAAGGGTTTCTTTTGATGCGAATTAAGCTTAGCAAATTAGCATTAACAAAGATTTTAGTCAATTTTTTATTTTCTTAATAAGACTTCAACCACTACTAGATTTTAGGTAGAATTTTACGCTAAACACTATAAGTTCGTTTAGAAAGGAATATCTTGTAGGAAGCGGCAAGACGAGGGACAGAAGCTGGACAATGGAGCTCGTGTTGAGCAACCACCTGTACTTGCAGGTATCTGAGAGCGAGGAAACAATGCTGCCTTTTCCACGAGTCCGTCTGTATCAGACGAAAACAAACGGAAGCAGTCGCGTGGCTGCTTTTGCTGCGGAAATTCGATACGTTCGGTCAGTGTTTCATCATCTGCTCGCCGCAGCATGCTGGTGCGTGCATCGGAGTCAGTTATCTCTCGATCTTTCTTCACACTACAGAGCCGCGTATCTCAATAAAACAAAATAAAACGAAATAATATCGTTTTGAATTATTTTTTTTTTAATCTCATTGTCTGAGAAAATGCGAGCAGAGTTTGATGTTCTTGAAGGAAAGGAGCCGGCGTTTGTACATCGTTGCGTTTGTCATACCAGGAATAAGTGGCGAATGGGATATACATAAACAGCTGCTGTTGGGTTGCAGATGCTCCGAAAATTTTGAAATTCCAGCCACGTCGTAAACACTGGAACGCCGCGACCGGATGCATACTAGGCTGTACATGATCTTCGTGCGCAAAAGATAATCGTTTTCGAACGTTTCGGAAATCCAATTGAAGCTGTGATGAAAAGAAACTTGCGTAATTGAATGCTTTATTTAATAACACACTTTAATTAATAATATGCCTTAATAATACTTCACGCTAGACAGCGAGGTATTAGATTATCACTCTGAATGATTCATGCTCTTCTTCAAGATGATCCGTCTCATAAAATTTAGTTCCAGTTTGCTTATCTCTCAATTCTTGTTAATTTTATTCAAATCACGTAATATTGATAAATGATCTATAAACGCTAACATGACGTTACTCTTGCGCGAAGAAATTAATTAAAGCCGAGTTGTTTTATCTCATCTCTTTAAGGTCCAATTAACTCGCTATTTATCGTTTAGATTTACGTCTTCCAAAGAAGAGAGAGAAATTTTCTATCTTTTGCTGCATCTAACCGATGCGTCGACTGGCCTTCGTGAGGGTAAAACATGAGAGTAAAACGACCGCAAGTAATTGAGCCAGTTTACCCACGCAACACAAAAATCGTGCGTTCACCGGAGCGGAGGAACATTTAACGTAGAACGTTGCTGTGCACTTTGTGTGTGCAACTTGTTCTCGTTTATTTCTCTCCTCTCACCGCAAAACGAGCCGCGTAGAATCGAGCGCTTGCACGATGCAGAAAAGGATGAGGAAAAATTGCCGGTTGGGAGTTAGCCGCTTTCCAGAGCGCGCGAGAATGCAGTGACACAGTTCTTCAAGAGAACGATGGTGCCTCAAGGCCGGCACCGCAATTTCAGTCAATTTAGATCTCCTGCGCGCTACAAGCTATAATTCGCAGGATTTTATGGACGTCGGATTGATAATAACTGATGTTTTTCCTTTGACGGGTGATGCGAACGTTCTTTCGTCTTTTTTTGTTGCACGCGATAAAAGTGGCTGGAACTAACGTCTAAGTTTTTTAATGTATAGAATATATTGCATCAAAATATTTTAAAAAATTGATCATTCAAATTATATTATTAGAAGTAATTAGAAGACCAATTTCTAAAATGCGTATATTACTTACTAACACAAGAGAGAAAGTAAAAGTTTTATTATTATAATATAATTTTTTTACATTATTGTCCAGTTGATAAGTAATGAACTCGAAAAAAACCATCGATAAAACGTGAAGTTCCGTGGCAAGTGTTTTTTACATGCCTCTTTTCTTAATAAACATGTATGATAATTGCGCATTTTTTACGAGTCTCAAGAAGACATCGTGGGGAGTTAGATCCGTTTGTGGAGCACATAGAAAGAAAGCAAAAACGTACAACCGAGATTCCGAACAATGCGGGAGGAAGGCGTGACGGTGAGTTTTACGAATCTCCGCAGAGATCCAGCTGCTCGTACATATTGTACATTTACCGTCGACCTTTCGGAGCCTCCACCTCCACGCGATAGTTCGTTCAGATAGCCTGAATGCCAGCAAAAGACGAGTTACCCCCGTTGGAGGGGGTGGAACAGCTGTTTCGTTCAGTGAGAGAAGAGCCTGGATCGTGAATATTTAAAGATCCCGATGTTCTACGGTCCTACTGTTCTATTATTGATTCTGCACACTTCCGAAATGCTTCTTCACAATAATTTCCGAGGACGATGGAATACGATTACATTTTTTCACGAATACGTAAGCCAATCAAATTTTACGAAAGGATGAGAAATCTATCATTGTTGTTTCAATTAATAGCACTTTTGATTTTCCATTTGTTCTTGCAAAAAATATAACGAATTTGTTTTTGTGAAGTTTTGACTAGTCAGTTTGAGAGACAGATTGATGATGAGTTAAAGATCGTAGATGAAAAAAGAAAATCCTGTCAGGCAGCGCAGGCAGGATAGCCAGATGTTGAAAGTAATTAAATCGCAAATAGAAGTAAAACACGTTTCTCACGGCAGTTAACGAATTGTAAACTTCGTGGAACACTGTTATCCTTAAAAATTAGAACTTCTGTGTCAGTAAATGAACCGTGAAGAGAGATTCAAAGAGAGCTTTTGTTTGCAAACGAAATAAGTACTGAAACGTAATAGGAGAATAGTGATTTCTGTGTTCTTGTATTTTTGCTATTACGTTTTAATTATTTACTTTTTAAAGAGAAAATAATAAATTTGAACAGCCGAAAAATTCATTTCAAGGCTTAACATTTCAATACGTACCAGATGTCGAGAATAATTAAATCGCTGTCACGAAAGATCCCTGTTCTTTCCATCATTTTGGCGTAACTAAGTTCTCGTATTTCTATTCGAAGCAGGAACAGGAAGGACATATTCCTTCGAGCGAGAAAAAACTGTAGGTTGATCTAACAAGGAACCATCTTGTCATATGGGCATAAAGTAATTTGATCTTCTGGGCAGTTTTACAGCTTCTATCGACATTAATTAAAGTTGTTTTGATGTATGTGTAAAAAGATATATAGTGGAAACAAAAAAGAGTAGACAGAGAAACAGATATTTACTAGCAATATTTATTTTCATTTACTAGCAATATTTTAAATAAATATTTATTATACATCGTGATGAAGAAATAAATAAAAGTAAATGGATATTAAATACACTGTTAGATTTTTTTTCGAAGAAAATGATAAGTTTTCAAGAAATTCTCAAAGTTCTTTGTACTCATTATAAAAACCTGTAATATCATTTGACATCACAAAATTTCTTGACTGTGAAATTGAGAAAACAACGTTATACCACGTGCGAATCTTTCTGTCGCGTCCGATTGTAGGAGCGCGCAATTGCAACGCGTGTACATTTAACGATAGGCCTCAAACGGAAAAAAGGGAAACTCAAAATAGCCGTTGTCAGATAGGAGTCTCACAGATTCCTGGGAACGTGGTTCCCGCCAATTTCTTGACGGGTGCTCGAGGCGGTGTAACGGCCGTTGGTCCGAGATGCCTCGAAAGTGGCAGGTGCAACTCAGGCCAAACTTCATTAAACACAATCCCATCTGCGCCCTCATACTTCCAAGACGTCTCGTGGCCTCCGTAACTTTTTGAGGACGACAGAGAGAGAGAGAGAGAGAGAGA
>JANQDE010000094.1:435445-451955 GCA_037157785.1 Cephalotes varians | reverse complement strand
AGAGAGAGAGAGAGAGAGAGAGAGAGAGAGAGAGAGAGAGAGAGAGAGAGAAGAAAGGAGCCTTAGCAACTCCGGAACCTCCGGTTGGCGTATCTGTTCTTCGTCCCTTTTTCTTCTTCTTTTATCTTTGCTTGCGAGACGAGCAGATTGACTTGTCCGCAATTGCTCGAAACTACACGCTCTGCGTGACAACGACTGAACTGACAGGTGTCTGTTCTCGCGCAACGGAAAAACTAAAGGACAAACACGTGAGAACACAATTATGTTTAAACATTTATATGTGCCACAGCAGGAATTCTCAGTGCCTTGTGCGTTTATCGAAAATAATGTTTTTCCATTATCGAGAAAAGATCGTTTTTATTGCGATGCAAGTCGAATCGTTTAACGTGCTTCCTTTTTTCTTACTTGTACATTTGAAGGTAAAAAGAAGAGGTTGCAAGCACGTTGTAATTTTGCACACAGCAATTTCAAGATTTTTTCACTTCGGTCCAATTTTGAAGATGACAAGCGTGCGCGCTTCCTGTATTAATAAAAATCATCGGGGTTTCAGAAGACTGCGAAGCGAGTCAAGTCGCTTCGTCGGTTGAACACAAATTATTTCTCGGAAAGAAGAGAAGCCACGCGCGTGGCTGATCTTTCTGGTACGCGTGCCTGGTCCTTGAGACCCTTGAGATTTATTGATTTTAGAATGTCTAGCCTGCGAAGGGAAAAGATCGAGATCGGGGGCAAATAACGTTTATCATGTACCCGCATTGTTCTCGCATCGATTGAGAATTAATGGCGCGTATAACAATCATTAATTGCGTATTTTATGAAACGTGTATTTTCATATTACAGTGCAGTGAGATAAAGTAAGTGAAAAGTGAGATAAAGTAAATTATAATAGTCTATAATTTGTCTTTTTAATAAATGAACTGATAAGTTTGCAAACATATAATTAGAATTACTATTATACGAAAACTTATCATAAGTTCTTTTTATGTTGTATCAATGTTTTATTCCGTGAAACACAGTATTTTTATACGATGTAGTGATCTGTTTATTAACAATAAAAATATCTTGCACAGTCGCAATCGGTGCAATAAAGAGACTATGTTTATTATTCCTATAAAAAGACTCTTCATACATTTTTTTATAAATCTTTGCAAAAAGGACGGCACCAGGACACTTTCCACAGCTTACCCTCCGCGCAAAGTCGTCAAAGAGATTCGGTTCAAACGGGGAATAATAAGCTTTACAGGATCTTTAAATTTTAAAGGGACGGTGCCCGAACAGCTGACGCTTCCTAAGATGCTCAGGTATCTTTTCCAACAAATTCGAAACATTTTATATAAGCAAGTCAATCGTTATCAAAAATGATCAACTGCAAAAATATGAAAATTGAAGACGGAAAATATTCTATGTTTTATAATATAATATAAATAATGCTTCTCTCTTTTCCCCTTTTTTCTCTAACTCTATTATTTTTATAATAATATAAACTCTCTTTGTATTAGTCACTTATATTATTGGGTCGATTTAGAGCGATTTAATATTTTCTATAGTTCTCACGGTAGAAACGTGCCTTCCGTTTCATGTGATAGTGGACTTTATTCCTGCTGACCAATTAATACGGATAATCGTAAATTTTGCTGTGGCATCTGTTGCGAGCGATATGATATCCAGGTGTTAAACGAAGGGTGTGTCTGTAGTGTTTGATATTTTTTCTGTCGGAATCGGTATGAAATACGATCTTTTTCCGGTACGCATCGCCGAACGAGTACATCGTAGGTGACATTCTCGTCGTTATGTGAATACGTTAGAAGCTGTGTAAATTCGTAAAATGTTGGGGAACAATATTGGATTAATTGGATAACGCATCGATTTGAGAATCATTTGAATCGATATCGATTATATCTGACAGAATACATCCCGGCTGATCAACGTTCACACGATTACGCAGATGACGCTGTAAATGTTACAGTTTATCAAGTAACGAGGTAATTGTGGTGGGCGTAACCGTGACGGATACAGGGGCGATTGAAACCCCAACCTATTTGTTAGGTCTAACTAATTAAGGAACGCTGTATTCCCAACGCTATACGCAATCTTTATTGGCGCATTTATCATGAATCGGTAATTCAATCTGTAGACACCGAGCGATTATTATCGAGAAATAAAGGAAGAAGGAAGAAAAGAAGATGAATTGCATGTGTACAAATAATAGGCACGATTAAAATACTAATAGAAATCTAATAGAAATGTTTATTGTAAATGGAAGCAGATGTTTCTCTCTAATAGTTTCTATTTGAGATCCATGCGATACATAACTCGCTGTACGTGCCACCGACACATCATTGCCATTTTTAAAAACTTTTTATCATCTCTTTAAACCTATTTTCTCTAAAAAATAATACCTGTGACACGAGTCAAATTATATTAGGAAGTCTTGGAATCTTCCAAAATTGGCTCTTTTTGTATATAGCATAGTAGATATAAGACAAAGAGTATCAGAGCGAGAACGATACTAACAATTATTATACCAATGATCGCAATGGTTTTAACTGTCTCAAGAATGCAATTAGTTTCTGAAACAATATTTTTGTTTTGTCATGTTTGAGATATCTAATTAAAAGCAATAAATAAAAGCAATTTTTTTAATCGTTATTTTTAATCGCAATTGCTAAAATTATGGGATTTATACTATACCTATTTTTGTGCAATTACCGAAACATTTATTGAAGGCAATTAAGTAGATATCAGAAATATCAACATTTATGCTGCTCTCGACATTTACTCTAGTGTTTACTTTGCATGTAAATATTCCATCTTTTATCGCAGCGGAGAATAATTGCAGACCCCGCTTCGTATCTCCTTTCATTTCAGTGGAATCTGTCAAATATTTTTATAATTTAAAGAAAATACTTTTATAACATATTTAAATGAAATAATAAGAAGAATATTTTTATAACATTTCTAAATGAAAGAAATCAAAATAATAATTGAGTGGCAAACAAGTGTGTGTTACATATGACGTTTGTGTATACATTTTTATAGAATTTTAGGGTGATGTATAAAGAAAAATTATTACTCAAATGCATGTTGACGGAAATAGAATCAAGGAAAAACTTGCTATCATCACGGGCATAATTGAAAATAATTTTATTACTGTTCACTTGATTTTCCTCCCAATTCAAAGTCATATTGATTGTTCTTTCATCGCAAACACCTGTAGACTTTGCGTCCGTTGGAACCATCAATGTAAATTTTTGTATCTAAAAGCGCAATTGCATTCTAGTACACATTGAAATAATGATTAGATAATATTCTAATATACATCATTGCTGACTAAGCGATTAAAGAAAAATATGAATTGTTGTGACGAGCATTTTTACGAAGTGTTTTTCATAAATATGCGATATCTCTTTTTATAAATTATATTATTATTTATTTACTTGAGAATCCTTCGTGTGGTGCAAATTTATACGAATCGTCATGTTTGCCAGAACGCACGCCACTCCTTCCTCATTTTTAAGGACATAATTAAATTTGGGAATGATGATTTTCGAATACGGCTTATTTTCTTTAGTTGTAGCTGCCATAATTAATAAAGGAGACACCATTGTAGAAGACGGCGTGGGAAGAGACGCTATTGTCGATGTTAGTGCAGTAAAAGGAAATATCGGAGATATTTCCGTTGCATTTGTTTCAGTCGATGTATTTGTCGTTTTGTTCATTGTTAGCGAAGAGAACATTGATGCGAAATTTTGTTTCTTGGATGCAGTCGTACGTATCGTAGTTTTTATTGTGTTCATCATTGTTTTTGTAGCACTTGTTGTTGTCGAATGCGATGTCTTGAATAACGATAGATTGCATGCGCATGGTGGTGGTGGTTCTGATGATGATGGTGATGATGACGATAATGGTGATTGCGTTGATGTCGTTGTTGATATTGTACTGATTGCTACGCTCGTTTCTGTTGTGATTTTTGTATGATTTGTTTGCAAAGTAGTTTCATTTTCTGTAGAACTATCCGATGATGTTACTGTCGTTGTATTTGCCGTCGTTGTACTTGCGCTCGTTGGTCTTGTGGGAACTTTTGTATTCTTATTTTCATCTCGATCCTCAAATGTGATGTCATAACTTGTCTGAGTTGTGCACGCAACTGTTAAAATAGATATTTTTATCAATATTGTTGAAATGAAATGTCTCACTGATATAGAAGTAATTCCACGTGAAAAAAAGAAATGCAAAGTATAGAATAAATTTTTATGATTAGTTGAGATACATTAATTTGATTTTTATATAAAATTATTGCTTTTGAAGACTACATACAGCGAATAGAAAAAAAATTATTTGATATTTTTATTTTTTATAAAGAATCCTTGTCGATTATAGATTTTTATTTTATATTTTCTCAAGGAGAAAATTGATTTAGATTAATTAAGGTCAAGATATCAAATATTATGAAATCGGTTATCAAATGGAAATTATTATTCTAAAAAAGTAAAATGGAGTTATACCTAACTGTAGATTAATAAAACTTCAATTCCGATTAACAAGATCACTATCCCGATCAATACTGCCACTGATGGTCGCTTCATTTCCTTCATTTTATTTGATTGCTTCAATATTTTTCGATTTTAAGAAGCTTCAATATTTTTCGATTTCATCACCATATACGCAACGCTATTTCACCATATCTGTTACAATTAATTGCAATAACAGTATTTAATGGGAAGTAAGATATGAAAGAAAATTTTAAAAAAAGGTAACTATACACAACACAATGCAATGATCACGAAAGAAAACATCAATCTACTCTGTTTTTAGAATTATCCGCTCGTTCGTGCGACAAGAGTTAATATAGGCAATGGATCCCTACTCCCGACAATATTAGAATTTCTGACCTTATCATTTCGTTTTTTTTGACCAGATGGTGCGATAAAGATATTTTTAATCTTTTCCTCTTAATCGATCAATACGACAATATGACGAATCAATTGATTCGGAAGAAAGGATTAGAATTGAATTCATTGTTTATATTAACTCTTGTCGCACGAGCGATTGGATAATTCTATAGTCAAATACGTCATACTCTAAGTATCGTAATTAGGCTCTCCCAACAATAAATCATAAAAATTTCTACTTTTCTTTAAATTCCTTCAAATTTCTGATCTTTCTTTTGGTCTATAAAGCGTAATTTTTATTTTGACAAATTCAAAACGATGCAGAAATTTTTTGATTAACAGTTGCATGCAATCAAACAAAAATTCAAAAATGGACATTATTTTCAATGGCATTACACAATATTATAGCATATAATTGTATCGAATAACGTGGCAATAACGAATAACGAACGTTCACTGTAACAATTAACGGATCACGCACGAATGCACTCCTTTCCGTATATCGCTTGCGCCACCGGACATTATTGTCCGGTTTTTCGTTTCCGCCGTGTTATTATCTTCTTTGTTGGTGACTCGTGCCGCGCTGCAATCGAGGCGAAATAAACCTGGTCTCCTTTTACCCTTCTGCGCGAGCCACCCCTTTTCCAATTTCGTTGACTCGCGAGTGGTTGCGGTTTCAATTATTATCTCGACATGCAGCACGTGATAGTAAAAAAAGGCAGCGACCATTGTCGTGACGAAAAATCGCGCTCAACGTGATCATGCACCCGATATTGTGTCATTAATCATGCATTAAGCCCACAGATCGTTAATTCAGCTTTCTAATGTAACGCTATTATTCTTTCAGCTGTCTAATTCGCGGTTTCGTCTGACTTTTCCGTCAATTTCCTGTGTCAACTACGCTGGGTTTGATTCTAACACAACAGATTTTCCTGAGCAGACGACGAAGATAGTGCGATTGAAATTGTGTATTTCATTTATTATTCAATTTGTGAAAAATTGATATCCTGTAACTATAGAATAAATTTTGAAATAAATTTTTTTAAAAGAAGGAAATTTTTTTTTGAATTTTAGAAATGTTTAATGCCTGATTATTTTTAACATTTCTGAATGATTAGAAATAATATCTAAAATATTTATAAAAAACAAAAGATTGTATTAAAAAATATAGAAAATATAGAAACATAAAAAGCAAGATGACGATAGATGTTTTTAATAAAGCTGATTATTCTTAATTTTTTGACAAAAAAATTTTTCGGTAACTGTAAAAGATGTCATTCTATGGAAATAATTATCATGTGTTTTTGTCCTAATATTTTTCTACATTTAAAACTACTTTAAACTCGAATATTATATTATTCAAAATTTTTAAATTTATTAAAAATTTTTAAATTTATTTTAAATTTTAAGTAAGTTATTTAGATCTGAGAATATACATAGGAAGAAGATATACAGATTTGATATCGATAAAATAGCATGTTTAGCAAATTAACATTAAACAATAGATTGAAAAAAAGAACAAACACATAAATAGTTATTCTCGTTTACGAATATCATTTTCGAGATTTTTATGCATTTTTTTCTAAATGCATATGCTCTGTGCTATTACTCGAAATTTTTGTGCGGTATATCTTTTGTTTGTTGGAGAATAAATATGTTTTGCAACGATCTTTTTCTTTCGTAAATTTAGTAGATGTCGATACGGATAAATGTAGCTAAACGTTAAAAAAGTTCCCAAAAGCGACGTTTTGAGTTTTGGAGCATCTGCTCGGTCACGAAACCCTTCGGTCTTTATCGGGTGATCTTTCGCCTAACGAAATCATCGAGCAATTCTCTTTTTTTTCTAGTTAGACTACGCTCAGCCGCGTTATCGTGATTAAGCTTCTTAAGGATCTATTCAAGCCGTCTAATTTATCGAAAACATACACTGCGATGGTGCAAACATCAAGGCGCAATATTGCAAACGCGTTAGACGGGAACATCTGCTGTGCTACGAAACCCTTCAGCGTTTATCAGTCGATCGTCATGTGGAAATTGTTAAAAATAACGTCGAGAGGCGGCCGGGCGCCCCCGCGGTGACACAACGTCGAGATTTCGATAGATCAAGTTGAAGATCGATTTTGTTCAATCGACCATCTGCCGTCGAAGGGTTGTTTGTGCCAACCCCTTTCTTGGACCTTTGGATCTTTACGTGCGAGTGGTTACCCACAATACATGGCGAAAGGTGCACCAACAATACAATTGATTATTTTGATTGCTTTATTCGTATCAGAAACATTCTGCCGACTGTAACACTTAGTTAAAGTAATTATTGATTAATATCTTTTATACGATTCAAAATAATCTCAAAAAACTGATGGCAGACTTACGTTATTTGTCTTAATAATTGGTTTGCGTCACATGTGATATTTTATAACGGCATTAAAGTACTATAGAAAAACGGTTAATTATATAAAATATATAATAAAAGTAATAATAATGAAAAGGTATGTTTAAGTTTTTCTATTTTTTAAAAACTCGAAAGAAATTTGATCTAAATTTTATTTTTCTTTAAGCTTTATTAAGTCATCGATGATTAATTTTGTTGTTAAGGACTTTTGATTATAGATATTATTTACATATGTATATTTATATTTCAAGATAATCTTTATGTCTCTGAATGCTTTGAAAATATGTTATTGTAAAGCATTATGATCTTTATATGAAAGCGCGTTTAAATTTGTTGTCACACTCGTGTGAGCGAATAGAATTAAGCTGTGATTTTTTTATGAGAATTAAACCCGGAAGTGGTTAATTAAAGGCTGGTCGTTGGTTCTATAATTTATGTGAGTACGCGTAGGACATAAAAATTCTCACAAAAACTTGTATTGATGTTTTCACCCCCCCGAGAGAGAGTTTCCCATAGGAGGCACCCCCAACGATAAATAATGCATGTCGATTTGCTCCGCTTCGGTTTTACGCGGAGCGTGACAGCGAGACGAGACAACTGGACAAAAAAAGGATTTACATTCTGCTCTCATGTTCCTCGTACCAATTCAGTAATTTTCGAAATTGGCATTATTGATGAGTAAACTTTTTGAAATGTTTTATGAGGAAACTGATGAGAAAATTGATATCGACAGAAGCTGAAAAGGTTCGTGAATGAACGTGATTATCGCACGATCATCTCTATAATTCATCACGATAATTCATTGGTACATTCACATTTTTTCGCATACAAGTAGATATTCACTGTTGTAGGAGAGGATTAAATTTATATAAAATTAAAGAAAAGTTCATAGATTTGCATGTCTATATAAATAAATTTGTATTTATTATTATGCTTATTATGCTTATTATTGACCGCTATCAGCGGTAGCTAGAGAATTCTGAAACGAGAAATGTATCATTATATAAATGTAATCATCATATAAATCTCATTAAAAATAATATTATTATATTGTACCGTGCGTTTCCTTTTTGCACTCGTGTTGAAATATCCATGAAAATGTACAGTTTAAGTGGCGGTTATTTAACAAAGATAGTTATCAAAATTTTTCTTTTTAATACTATAACAGTCTATGTTCCTGATTAAATTTCTAAACTTTAAGAAATCATTAATAAACTTTGAGTCAGTCTCGAAAACACTGTTCTTCTCCTTTCTTTAAGCCGTTTAAGAAATTACTTTCTCGTGTAACGCGTAAAAGTGCGTGCTAATTCGACACGCATCGCGGAGTGGCCAATTTTTTTTCGACTCGGCATAATTGCGGGGGCATTAACTCGCACGTTAACTCAATTTCACCACCCTTCCGTCGCACTGGCGCGTCGCAGATTAACGTACGTGCGGCCCGTGAGCCGATACGTGGCTTGCGAATTGTGCGAAAGTTTCGCGAGAGACACCTGCAAAGACGGACCTACGCGAAACGACCTACGGAGAAGTCCACGGTTCCACGCTTAAAATTTATGTTGCGTGAAGCAACCGTCCTCGCAGAAGCGTTTTTTCCCTCGTGAGAAACGGCTGCGATGGCGATCGTCCGTAACACGTCGAAGCATAAAAAGTTTTACGAGATAATTGTAATATCCGTAAATAACACGAAGGAATGCGCTCGCAGCGAACTTGAAGAAATGATGGGCGTAACGTCTATTGCTAAAAATTAACCCTTTACGCAACTTGGCGCGGCGAGCAATAATATCGTCAGAGTAGAGACTGACGAAAGACGAAAGCTTAATAATATTTGGATTTAAACTTATATTAGTCAAGAAATTTTAAAGTATTTTTTTATCTTAACAATTCTTCGTAGTCGAGCAATTGTAAAACAATGTTGCGTTTCTTTCATCAATATTACTATTGTTTTTTTGCAGTGCATCTTCATATTATTCATTTGTT
This sequence comes from Cephalotes varians, assembly GCA_037157785.1. NCBI lineage: Eukaryota > Metazoa > Arthropoda > Insecta > Hymenoptera > Formicidae > Cephalotes > Cephalotes varians. The sequence goes on along the minus strand of JANQDE010000094.1, from coordinate 442,700 downwards.
CTCAATTCGCTGCTTTGTACATTATACGTATCGTCGGGTAGCTGTAATTTGTGGCCATTATGCTTCATAATCGCATACATGTAACGTCATTCACCGCTTTTCGATACTTTTTCCATGAAACTGCGTCCGCGATTTTGTAATTCCGGGATAAGCCGATGCTCGTTATGCGTTTCATAAATGTTAAAATTTCCGTTGGCGCGTTTGCAGTAAATGGCCGACCGACAGAATCCTTTGAAGGTATTTCCTTTCAAAAGCAACTTCCGGATTGAGAGCCGTCCATCGCGGCGAAATCGAAATCCGGGGAACGGGAGAGCCACGAAGGAGAAGGGGACACATGTTTCCTGCGTCGATACGGCTTCCCATAAACACAGTCATTGATTAACCGTATTGAACAATCAATCTTGATAAAAGAAAAGAAAGAAAAGAACTTAAGAAAAATCTTTAAAAGTATCAAAAATGAAAGTTACAAGTTAGCCTGTATTTTATTTAAGATTTTAATTAATTTGTAAAGAGCACACATTCCTCACATATATTATCACGTATGATTATTACGATTATTATCTTTCAGCAATTGCGATTTACTATTCCTATTTTCTCTAATTTATAATTATAAGAGTGTGCGCGCGCGCGTGTGTGAGTGACGTTGTACGTTTCATCCATTTTTCTCACGATAATGTTTTATCTTTTTCTCGATGAGAAATCGATTCGACTTATCGTTTGATGTATTCACAGAAATGACCACGATAACATATCAATTGGCCTTTGCAATAAAACAAAGAGGATAGTAAATTTTATCAAACGCTAATACGCCAATCGATTGTACGAATTTCACAACGAGTCTCGTTTGCAATGTGAAAATTGTACATCTATTGGCATTGCTGAGTGGACTTCACGTCCTAATTAAATTGTAATTTAATTATATCACATAATCCGTTCATTAAATTCCAAGTAATTATCCTTAACTGTCTATGGAAGATATTTAAGAAGAAAGATTACAAAAATATTATTATAATTTTATTTTGATTCGGTCTTCTGAAAGAACTGTGTTTACATAATTTTCATGTTAAATTAAGTTTCTGAATTGATCGAACGCTTGTTAAAATTGTTTCTGTTTAATGGAATATTTTTCTGAACATCTGCGCTGTATATCGACTTTCGAAACGTAAGAACAGAGCATGATCACCGTTTAAAGTCTTCTTTATGTAACCGTGACCCATTACTTCCATGCTGGGGGCACGTGAACCATATGGTTCGTGTGATCGATCATGCACGCGTTGACGATCAAGCTATCAAATTCGCGAAACTTAAACTTTGCACGCGCGAGCAGTCCTCGCCATACTTGAATGGCTTTGTGGGAAACGAATTGTATATACATACATACGTTACATCTTCGTGATGTGTTTTTAGCTTAATTCATATCTTAATTCATATTTAAGTTAGAATAAGCGAAAATGTTAACTACATTTGTATACCAAAAACACTTAATGTTTGAAAATGAAATTAATTTTGCGACAAAGATATTTTAAAATTATGTCATGATAATATCTGAAAAATATGAATATATAATAAAATATGTCATAAAATATACAATAAAATATATAATAAAGAATATAATATATAATAGAATATATAATAAAATATTATATTTTGTATATGATTTATATAAATTTCTAAAAGTTATTTATTAATTTCATTAATTTCTAAAAACTGTGACTTTCCGATAAATACTAACAATAATATAACATTAATATCATAATTTCCTACTAAACAATATAACTATTACATAATATATGTTATGTAACAGTTACATCGTTGAATAGGAAATTATAACATTGATGTTATACTACTGTTACGTGATGTTTAGTGGATTAAGCGAAAGAGATAGATAGAGATAAATAAATAAAGAAAGAAAGAGAAAAAGAGAGTAAGAGAAACATAATATATTCGTAAAACATGTTTAATTAATGAAAGAAATATACATTAATTGCACTCTCGCGCGATTCTATTGTAATAATGCATTAATACATTTCGACAATTGAAATACAAGCGAAAATGGGAAGGGTCATCGGATACGCAGCGGGTCAATTAGCGCTTAATTAGCGCTTAATTATAAAGATCAGTTGGTGAAAAGTAAATTAATTTGCGCCGTTAGAATGCAGGAAAGTTACTGTTTCGATCGCAATTTCGAAAACGAGAACTCTTCGCGAAAAATCGCATTTGCATTAAACTACACTGTCGCATAATTTGCGAACTCGTTTGAGGTGTTCGAGCATTGTTCATTGTGTGACAAGCTACACACCTGCGGTTTTACGATTGTAAAAGCGGAAGAACTCCCCCACGTGCATGCTTCACCTGTGCTTTTCTGCTCTCGGACGTGCGCGGAGTGCGATAAAAGGACAATAGATGTATGTCAGAAACGACATTTATCTGCATGAAGATCAGCGCGTGAATGTATGGACTCGTTTAAAGTACTTTATGCAGTTTATGATATAAACTGTCATAAACTGTCAAACGATTATCATTATTATTTAACTTATATTAAAGGATGAATGACAATATAAAAATCATAATTTACATCTTTTATAAAAAATAAATTATAATTATAAAATAATTATAATTATAATTATAAATTATAATATATTTGAATATAATTTTTTTTAGATTTAATTCAACAAATTTTTTGCCAGAAATTTTTTGTATAAATATACTTAGACAGTACGCATGTACAAAATCGGAATATAAGAAGTTTTAAAGATGTCATAACAGTTTAAACGCTGTGTCTATTTTATTTAAAAGGTGATATTCTTTATTAGATATATTTCTGTATTAGATACACAGTCTTATCTATTTTAGATATATGTATTTTTATATTACTTTAAACATATATATTATTTTAGAATGTGTAACAATATTATGAATTATTAAGAGGATGCTAGCCAGATGGCCAAACGATGTCGATAATACAGATCTGTCTAATTCAGATCCAGACATAAAAACTAAAAGATAACTAAAAGTTGTCTTTTTTAAGTTATCTTTTCGACAAAGCGAAAAGATGTTTAAAAGACAAAAAGAGATCTTTTTTAAGTTGTCTTTTCGGCAAAACAAAAAGATGTCTATAAGATGTCTTAAAGTTTTGCCGAAAAAACAACTTAAAAAAGACATCTTATCGTCATCTTTCTATGACTGTCTTTTCGGCAAAACGAAAACTCGATTAAAAGATATTTTTCCGTTTTACCAAAAAAATAGCATAAAAAATATAAAGTTGCTTTTCCAAGAATAGTAGGCGGCACTACCATTAGATGAACGCGATGTCTAGTTATATTTCTCATAAATAAAAACTATACAGGATAGAATAATAGCCGCAACATTATCTTTCACGAAATGTTTTTTTGAAGGCGGAATTGCCAAAATGGCATTCCGTAACGAAAATAAAAGAGGTGTATTTTGACAGTAATTTCTTAATTAGTTTTTAAAATTAATTTAGAGATCTGATATTCTTGGAAATTATATAGCCAAAATATAATTCAATTTTACACGACATAATTAACATGACAAAAAAATGTCCAAATTTAATCATTTTTTAGTCATCATATGAATGAGGCTATAAGATGACTAGCAGTAGGACGTCTGTCTGTTTATTAGTCATCTTTTCGTCGACTATATTCTCTTACTAAAAGACATCTTTATAACAATTAAAACATCTTTTAGTCGTCTTTTAAGCGGTGTCTACAATGAGAATTTAAGCCTTAAGCCGTAAGAAATTGACCAATCACAATCGAATACGAGGAGAAAAATTGATTATGGTTGGTTAATTTCTTATGGCTTAAGGCTTAAAATCTCATTGTAGACACCGCTTTAGACGACTTGGTGTTGTTTGGATTGTTACAAAAATTATTGTGTTCTGTGGATAAAACAGACAATGTTAGCATCGCCTTAAACTGCAGTTTATAATTTTTTTATTAATAAATCATACTATGTTTTATCAACATAAGATATATGATCATGATCTCAATGTAATATCTAATTCTGATAATATTGAAAAATATTGCTTTACTTGTACTCCTTTGATAAATATATACTCTTAAGTTTATATTTTAGTGTTTCACGCAAGATGTCACTACAATATTATTTTCTATAGAGTTCCTTGAGACGCGACGCTTGACTTCAAATGAGTAGTGCTTGATTGGACACAGTTCGATTGGACACGAGCTATTCACAGCGCTTGAACAATGGAAAGTCTCTGGGCACCGGTCGCTGTGATTGGTGATGTCCAATCGAGACATGATCAATCGGTCCAGACAACATTAAGAGTGTTTTCCATTTAGTGACACAAGTCGACACAAATATCATTCTAGCTTTCTTAACATTCAATAAGAAACAAAGACAGAATGATACTTGTGTCGACTTGTGTCACTAAGGGCCAATTTCACCAACGTCGGTTAGACTAACCGACGGTTAATTCCAATGGAATTATCCAATCGCATTTGTCTTTGACCAGAATGAACCAATCACGGTTGACACTTTAACCGTCGGTTAGCTTAACCGACGGTTAAAGTATCAACCGTGATTGGTTCATTCTGGTCAAAGACAAATGTGATTGGATAATTCCATTGGAATTAACCGTTGGTTAGTCTAACCGACGTTGGTGAAATTGGCCCTAAATGGAAAGCACCCTAAAGGCCCGTCTACAATAAGAATTTTAGGCCGTAAGAAATTAACCAATCACAGTTGAATATGAAGAGAATACTAGACTACAATTAGTCAGTTTCTTACGGCTTGCAGCTTACTACATCTATTGTAGACGGATAATAAGTCGTCTAAAATGTTGTAAAGATGTCTTTTAATGAGAGAATATAGTCGACAAAGATGACTAATAGACGGCAGATGTCCCACTGCTAGTCATCTTATAACCTCATTCATATAACTAATTTTGGACATCTTTTCGTCGTCTTAATTATGTCATGTAAAATTGAATTATATTTTGGCTATATAATTTCCAAGAATATCAGATCTAAATTAATTTTCAAAACTATTTAAGAAATTATACTGTCAAAATACATCTCATTTATTTTGTTACGGAGTGTTATTTTGGGGACTCCGTCTTCAAAAAAACTATTTCGTTAGAACACGAGTGGAAGATATCATAATATTGCGACTATTGTTCTATTTTGTAGAATATTTATTTAATGTAGTTACATCGCGTAATATTACATTCCATCTAGTAGTAGTGCCGCATACTGTTCTCGGACAAGCGACTTTACTTTTTCTTGTTATCTTTTTGATAAAACGAAAAGATATCTTTTAATCGACCTTTCGCTTTGCTAAAAATTATAAAAAGATGACGACAAGATGTCTTTTTTAAGTTGTCTTTTCACTTTTAAATTTTTGTTCTTTTAAAATGTGCAACTTATTTTATATAATAAATATAATAATATAAATTTTTATTATACCAATTAATTTTTAAGTTTGTTTTTAATTTTTATTTTTAAGTTTTTAATTACATCTTTTAATTTTTAAGTTTATTTTTTATTTTTTTTACTATTTTATTTATTTAAGATTTTACTTTTGTTATAAACTTTTTAACAACTTTAATTCTCTAACTACCCGCCAAAACTATATATATTGACTTTAACTAAGCTGCGTTCGAGAACTTCACCCAAATGCACTAAGTCATTCTATCTTTGGCTGTTTTCCAGCAAGAACACGTTGTGTTACACTGTGTTACACCGTGTCAAATGCTTGTTGAAACGCAATTTAGTTTCTTAGTGCATATCAGAGAGCATTATAGTTTTCTGTTCTAATTTTTTTAAGTATTTAGCATATCTAAAATGGAGCATTAAACTTGATTTAAATAAACATAACTATGAGACATCTAATAACTGATATTAGATGATCAATTATTTAATAAGTAAAAAGCATTGGAAGTGTGATCTATTTGTAACTTATAATTTTGTTACTATAATTTTGTAACTTATATTACGTTTTAGATAAAACTAGACTGTCTCAATTTATTGTACAACATTTATTTGAAACAAAACCAAATAAAAAAATATATATTAGTATTATAGCATGTACAATATATCAGTTTATATAATAAAATATAATTTCGAGATTCAGTAAATTAAAAACAAAAGAAATAAAAATAAGTTATTAAGACAAGCTAGTTCTAAGTGCTTAATTATCTATTATAATTTATATACACAACAATAATAACGCAAATGACTCGTAATAAGATCATGCTCAATACACTAATAAAAACATGTTATTATACAAATAAGTTCTAAATAAGTAAGTTATAATAAATAAAAACAAATATATTCAAACTAAGCGCAAATGCAGGTCAACAGTTAAAAAATAATTCCAATCATTATGCGTGTGATTAATCTGACTTCATATTTGTTTTTATTTATCTCATTTACTTAACTTATTTATATATTAGCGTATTTTTATTAACGGACTAAATAACATTTATTATATTGAAATGTTTTATATCATTGTTACATATTTAGATTATAATATATATATATATATATATTAAATACTTAAAACTAACTTAGTTCATTAGAACTCATTTTTATTTCCTCCGTTTTAAATATCTTATATTATTAATAATATAAAGAATATTTTATATTATAAAAATTATAAACAAATAAGATTAATTTTATATATTATTTTACATTCTTACATGAACTTTCGTTTACAACTTGTGTAAATAATACATTATTATCCATATATATATCTTTTTTATAGAAACAGTGATGGCTAGAAACATCTTCTAATGATGTAATTATATTATTACAATGTTTGCACATAAATGATCCTGAAAATAAATAGGATTCTACTTTATAAAGTTTATTTATTTATATGTAAATAATAAAATAAAATATTTAATTTATTTTTTAACACTTTAATTAGTTTGGCATATTCGTCGATATCAACGAACTAATTAATTTGACAATTTCTAGGAAAAGGAAAAAGATATTCGATTAAAAATGGATTTCGAAGGAAAAGAGTAGTACTTCCAGGTACCATAACACGTTTTGGGAAAAAAATTGACCTCGTGATGTAACATAACTCAAATATATATTAAAAAATGTGTTTTTTGCACTTTTAGGTTAGAAAACCTCAGAATCCTGACGTGATAGAGAAATTTTGAAGTCAGATTCGTATTCTACGCAAAAAATTACGTCTGAAAACCTTATTAGACTTAGGGCCAATTTCACCAACGTCGGTTAAGCTAACCGACGGTTAAAGT